>CABHPR010142663.1:11396-25987 GCA_902168415.1 Peromyscus melanophrys | reverse complement strand
GACATGGCCTGGAATATTATGCAACTGATTTTTGTTTTAATTTATTTTGTTTTGGTGGAACTAGGTATAATTTTTTGCTCTGGAGGAATTTACATACAGTTTTATTGATCATAGTATAAAAAGGGTTAAACAGTATCCTCTCTTTATTTTCTTATAAAAAACAAAAAACAGAGAAGCCAGGAGGCAGTGGCACACGCCTTTAATCCCAGCACTCAGGAGGCAGAGCCAGGCGGATCCAGAGCGAGATCCAGGACAGGCACCAAAACTACACAGAGAAACCCTGTCTCAAAAACCAAAACCAAACCAAACCAAACAAACAAAAAAACAACCAGAGAAGAAAGAAACTCTCATGTATAATTTTGTGTGTATCTAACAATCTACACATGCAAAAGAAATGATCAGATTAACATGGGACAAACACTGAAGGCAGTGTGTTGGGTCATGAACACAGATCAGAGGGGAATGAAATGGGAAGGGGGCAAGCACAAGAGCAACACATTTATACCCTTCCTGTAAGATCAGCTCTCTGCAGATCAATAAAAACTGTGAAAGATAAAGACAAATGGTTGAGTCATTTATGGGAGATTAAAAAGTTAGGGACTGTGTTTCTTCTGTTATCATTCAGAGATCAAATTCAGGGCTATAAACACTGTTGTCTGATTCTAAAACACGTCTGTGTTGTCTTTCTTCCTTTTTGTCTTGTAGTTTTATCTACCATTTTCAACATCTTTTCTTACAATTCTTGTCTGAAAACAAACCCTTAAAATGTCTGGTGGAGCAGCAATGGTTCACCCCACCCCCGCACCTCCACCCCGGCACCCCAACTCCCGCACCCACCACCCCCGCACCTCCACCCCCACCCCCCGCCTCGTGTGTGCCTGAATGGATTTGTTCATTCATGGAGTGTGCCCAAGGAAGGAGCTAGAGGTACAGGAGTGTGCCCAAAAAAGGAGCTAGAGGTACAGGAGTGTGCCCAAGGAAGGAGCTAGAAGGTACTGAGGCATGCCTAAGGAATGAGCTAAAGGGAGGCTCAGGGCACACTGAGAGGGACTTCTGAAGATGCTCCCATGGAAGTTGGACTTGGAGAAGAATGGGTGAGGGCAGTGTGGGCTCAGCCCACCGCACCAGTTTCCAGTAGTTTTCTACGTCAGTCCTCTTGCTTGAATTGAGAGGCCACAGCAGTACCATGGTGGGCTTCTCCAGCCTCTACTAGGCCTGGGTTTCAGTTAAGTTTCAGTTTCTGTTTAGGTCACAGTTTCTTTTTCAGTTTTGGTTTCTGATAAGGCAGGTGAGGGAGATACTGTGTACCAGGCATGATTCAGCACTTACAGCCCCAGCCAATCAGAAACATATTAGTGTGGCTGCTGCTCCCTTGGCCAGTCATGTTTAGGATGACCTAATCCCCTCCTGGCTGTCTATAAAAGGAGCCTTCGAGCTTCTCTGGGGGTCATCACCATTTTGTTGTGTGACTGACCCCTGCATGCAGGAATTCTTCTCTTGAGAAATAAATGCTCTTGCTTTTGCATATGTGAGTGGTGGTTTTTTTTGTGGAGTGATCTGTGGACCCTAACAGAATCAACTCTGGCAAGTGAGACTTGGAGCTGAGAGATGCTACTGTAAGATTCCATAGTTTGTAGGGAAGGGCCAGGCTGGGCACTTCAGTGGGATCTCTCAACTCAGAGTCTTGAGGTACAAAGAATGCTTCTCTTCCTACACCTGGGGTGATTCTGACAAACATTTGTAGGGGGTCTTTGCTTAGTGCTCTAAACCCCCTTTCCCAGCATTTCTGAGGTTAGCAAGGATGACATCAACAGCCTCTATGTATTAGGTTATTTCTGTGGATCATTTTTGGGGAGAATCCTAGGAGATAGGCATTGTCATTCATTTATCCATATTTCCTAGACTGAGAAGTTGATAAAGACACTAGCACAGTCTGTACTAGACACAGTTGCTCTTCGCTCCAGGCTGTGCAGATTCAGGAAGCCACACCTCCCCTTAGTCTCCAAACCACAGGAAGCTGAGACACTGCCCCTACCAGCTCACTCTATTCCTGGTAACACTGATCCCCAGGGTCATGTTTGTCCCCTGCATTGGCAGGCTCTGGATGCTGCTTCCTTTTCTCCACACTGCCTTTTGCAGGTTCAAAGTCAGCTTCCTACCCACACTGTCTCCTCCCCAGGTGAGGAAAGAGTGCCTTCATCTACTGAAACCAGCCTGGGATGGAGAATTCAAACCAAGTTAACAGACTAAAACAACACACAGAGTTTACACAGAATATTATCGGTGGCTGCTTTGTTGAGTAACAGGAACCATCAACTTGACACGATCTAGGATCACCTAGGAGACAAACCTCTGAGCATGTCCGTGAGGGAGTCTTTAGACTTGTTAACTAAGGTGGGAAGACATTCCACTGGGTGACACCATTCCATGGAATGTAGTTCCCAGACTGAATAAAAAGGAGAGAGTTGTAAGAACTAATCTTAGTTGTCAACTTAACTACATTTGGAACCAACTAAAGCCCAAGCTGCTGGACACTCCTGTGAGGGATTTCTTAATCAAATTATTTGCAGTGGAAAGTCACACCCTAAGTCTGAGCCACATCATCTAGAGGCCGTTCACACAAAAGGACATGGGAGATGGAAGCTTTCTGCCTGCTTGTCCTCCTTCTTGCTGGCAAGTTCATCTATCCTGCTGCTGAAGCTGTCCTTCATCTGTGTTAGAACTGGGAATCCAATGCAGACTGAAGACCAGCAGCTCTCCAGGGATCCTCTAGGACTCCAATACCAGATTGGAACTACTGAGATATCCAGCTGCATGGACTGAACAACTCCTGGATTCTCTGCCATTGTTAGGCTACTCAGACCACAGTCTATAAACTAGCCTAGTAAATCCACTTTCTCTCTCTCTCTCTCTCTCTCTCTCTCTCTCTCTCTCTCTCTCTCTCGTTCTAACGGCTCTGTTCCTTTAGAGAACCCTGACTAGCACAAGAACTGAACTCCATCAGCATTCACCTCTCTGCTTCCTGACTGTAGAAGCCCTGTGACCAGCTGCCTCACACCCCTGCTGCCATGGCTTCCCCAGCAAGACCGACTGTCCCTCAAACTGTGAGCCCAAATCAGCTCTTCCACCTTTAAGTTGGTTTTGACAAATCTTTCATCAATGTGAAAAGGATCTACCACAGCTGGCCTCACAGGCCCAGTTCCCTTCACAGGAGCTAGCAGCTGCAGCCTCTGGTTCTGGTCCTTCTTCCTCAACTCACTCTGCTCCTTATCACTAGGTATAACTCAAAATTAATACTGGCAAGAGTCAGTTCAGTCATATCTCTGGCCAACAGAGAGAGGGCAATTTCCTCTAACTCAGTTCTGTGTCTTTCATGTTCTTATTTTTCTTTCCTGGAAAATAGGAAGGGTCTTTCAAAAACATGGTTTTAAGTAGAAAAATAAGCGCCCTTAAAAAAAAAAACTTAGACCCCACTCCCTAAAACACAGTATCCCCTAATTGCCCTTAAAATACATCTAAACCTGGGAGCTGGGGCAATGACTCAGTAGACGAGGACTTTCTGCATAAGTGTGAGGACCTGGGTTCAAAACCAAGTAACCAGGTAAAAAGCCACACATGGCCATGGGCATCTGTAACCCTAGTGCTGGGGGATGGGAGGTGGCTGGGGCTTGGTGATAGGGTCAGTGGCGGACTCTGTCTCAAGGCAATAAAGTAGAGAGTGATAAAGGATGCCACTCAATTTACTCTGGCTTCCATAGCATCTGCACACACATATACACACATGCATACACCACACACATACAAACACACATGCCTACACCAAGTGTATGAACCTATGAAGCTGGGGAGATGGCACAGCTGATAAAGTGTTTGCCTTACATACACAAGGACCTGAACTTAGTTCCCAGAACCTGGGTCAAAAATTAATAAATAAATAAATTTTCTTAAAGCTGGGTGTGGTGGCATGGACTTGTAATCCCAGCACTGGGGGGGGGGGCAAAGGTGAACAGTACCTGAGAAACCACACCTGAGATTTTTCTACTGTACACACACACACACACACACACACACACACACACAACCCCTGAACCTAAACTTACAAAGCAAGGTATTTCCCAAACCGGCTTATTCTGTATTGGAAATGCCATGTGTAACCCACTAACAGACCAGGTTGGCAGGCCCAAACCATTTCCTGCCATCTTTCCTCTCCCATCTGTGCTGACAGGCTCTCACAGGCTTGCTGACGCCTGCAGGGCCCCCTCTAAGGCCTGTGACCTAAGGCTTGAAGGTCACATAGAAACAAGAATAAGAATAAGCAATGTTTTATCAAGGAACAGCCCAACCCAGTGGTTGCAAAAGAGGCTTCTTTCAAGGAAGTCTCCGAATCTGCAGAGGTGCGACTCCATCCACGCCTCCCCACCTGCATCAGCCCCGTCCAGGGCAACCTGTGAACAGTTGTCATACTGAGAAATGAAACTCTTTGGAAATGTGGGATCATGCTTTGCTTAATCAGAAGGGTCATTGCCCAAGAATAAATCCATTCACCAGCCTCCAGCAACAAAGAAGGATGCTGGAACCTTTGAAATCGCGGCAATTGAGGCTGCCAATACTTCATATTTCCTGATCTTGATGACATGGGCACTGCCCATTTTTACTTTGAAGAGTAAACTCAGAATGCCTTGACCTTCTCTACCCATCAAAGCCTTTACAAGGAGGAAGTTTCCAGTAGATGATTCAATGTTGGCAGGAGCTGAACAATCTGCACATATTTCCAGAGAAAAGAAAAAAAAAAAAAAACCAACTCAGGAATATTAGGTGACTCTCCCAGGGACTCCCAGCCAAGAACCATAAAAACCATTCTTTGAACCAGGTATGTCTAGCTCCAGTTCTCTTCTCCATGGCTTACACTTCTTCCCACATTGAGAATTCAAGCCCATTGCAGGGAGTAGTGAGTAGACAGTAGGTATCCCCACCTTCTCCTGGTATACACGGAAAAGTCATTGGCCTTCTGTGTACAGACGTAGAGCTGTCAGGTGACACCTCATCACCCTCAACCTGCAGCCCTTCCCCCTACCCCATCTTAAATCCAAAGGGGAAGACAGCTTTGGCTCCAGCTCCATTGCCCACTGTCCAGGAGAACTGTGGTGCCTTCCTTGGGTCTGTTTCTCATGTTGTTAGTTCTCTTAACTCACTGGGGGCTGGCATCAACTGTGTGTGGTCGGTTCTGACAGCCCATGGACTCTACAGTCATGATGGGGCTTTTACCCGCTGCCTTAGTCTGTTTCCCGTTGCTAATGATCCAATGTCACAGACTAAGTTGTAAAGAAAAGCAGTTTAACTGGGCCCAGGCCATCTAGTGATGGCCTGCTTCCTCACAGTGTCAAGAGATGGCACACCAGATTGTAAAAGACAGGGAGTGTGAGAGAGACCCAGTCAAACTAGCTTTCATAGCAGACCCACTCTCCAGATAAACCCACTAGGCCTTTAATTTGCTCATCTATTAATCACATGAGTGGGGTTAACCCATCCATGAGACCCTAATCACCTTTCTGAGTTTCCACCTGACTCCACTTCCTAATAGCTCATAATGAGGATTCAATTTCTATATGAGCTTGGAAGGAACAAACCATATCTAAACCATAGCACCTAAGATTCCATATCAGTGCATGGCAGCTCTCTGGTTGGCCTCTGGAGGGGGAAGTGGTTGTTGGTTAGGTAAAGAAGAAACAGAACTAAATTCCAAATTAGGGGAGGTTGTCAAATTGGAACTCATTTTGTGTGTGTGTGTGTGTGTGTGTGTGTGTGTGTGTGTGTGTGTGTGTGTGTGTGTTGTGTGTTCATTTATATATGCATATGTGCATACAGGTGCACATGTCTGTGCAGAGGTCAATGCCAAGTGTCTTCCTCAGTCCCTCTCCATCTTATGTTTTCTGAGATAGGATCTCTCAGTGAACCTGGAGATCACTGATTTGGTTTTATGGCTGGCCAAGGAGGCCCAGGGACCTATCTACCTGTCTCCACTTGCCTCCTGGTGGAGGGCTTAAAGACGTGAGCCATGGCCCTGGTTTTTCCATTGGGGCTGAAGATGCATTTTCCATACTGGGCATCTCCCCAGCCCAGGTGAATACACACCTTCCTCTCTCTATAGAGTCCTTGCTTGTATCTCGAGGGCTTTTGCAGGCAAAAGGCCTCTCTCTCTCTTTAGTTGCCAAACATCTGGGCTACTTGTTCTGGACGCAGAGGCAGAGCTCAGTAGCACTTCAGACTGTTTCTTCATCCCACTTCACCAGTGCTGTGTGTGGTAGACACACCTTTGAATCTGTGATGTTTAAGTATATAGTTCCCTTTATTTAAACGCTTTTACGCACAAGGTGCCTTTAAATGACTCCAAGTCTTGGATGCCTTAACTCTCAAAGCATCCAACATTAATGCCAACGTGATTGCTAACCCAGTACCGACAGCATCCCGGAGGTCAGGAAGAGCTAGAAATGAGCCACAAGACAGGAAATTGGTAAGTGTTGAGTACTGCTTATTGGCCAGATGGGAGACATATGGGGAAACTGCACACTGGCGAGGGTGTCATCTTTTACCCGGAACACACCGGAATGTGCTAATGAGTAGACAATTCTTGCACACTAAATCACCTCACATAATCATTGGTTCTCGGGGAACAGCTCACCCTGAATGACCTGGTATTCCCACGTGGCTGTTTGACTTATAGATCAGGGAGTGCTGGGGGCATGGCTCTTCCTGGCTCTTGTGAGACAACTGATGAAGCCCTCTATGGAAGAGTCAGCCACTGGCAAGTTGAGTTATAACCAACTGAATGACTATCTCTGGAGGGTGCTGGTACAACGTGTTTACATAGTCATTTTCATTTTATTTATTTGTGTGTGTGTGTGTGTGTGTGTGTGTGTGTGTGTGTGTGTGTGTACCGTGTGTGTGTATACCACATGTGTGAATGTGTCCGCAGAAGTCAGAAGATGGTGTCCAATGCCTAGAGCTGGAGTTACAGGTGTTTGCGAGGGTGTTCAGAACCAAACAACTGAACCATTTTTGCAGCCCCAATACAATACTCTTTAATCAGCAACTCGGGCAAAAATATGTATGACCTTGGCAAATTTTCAAGTGATGCCAAGTCACAAGGTGATAAGATCAGGGCTCCACAGTCCCCTGCTGGACTGGAACTTGAGTTGGAACAGTCACAGAGCAGAGGAGATGGTGTGAGGCAGTTTCATAAAGCACATGGAAGTGAGTTCTGGGTGAACTTTTTACATTGGATAGGGATGCTTTGGGCTGCCAGTGACAACCTGACTCAAGATGGATGTGGCCGTGCATCACTTCCTGTGACATGGGAGACATGAGATAGCAGCAAAAGGTAGGAGAGCTTTGCATCTCTGAGGTACTGTAGGTAGTAGCTCTGCACTGGAACGATTTAATCCCTAGGGGACATTTGGCAACAACTAACTCCACGTTTTTCCGTTGTCATAGCTGATGGAATGGGATGATCTGCTGGCATTTACTGTATAGAGGGAAGCCAGTGGTGCTGCTAAGCACCTACTGTGTACAGGACAGCCACCTCAACAAAGAGTGTCCTGGCTCCAAATGGCAAGAGTTCAAGACTGAGAAACTCTGACTTGCAGTAATAAATATCTGTCCTTGACTGTGGAAGGATTGCAGTCCCCAGCATCAGATGGGGGTAGACACGTGAGCAAAAGTGGGGTTTGTAACAAAGGAGAGGACAAAACAGAGATCTCCATACAGCGAGCCATTCATGTTGAACTAGGTTTATCCCTCCCTTCCCCCCTTTCCCTCCATACCCACCCCTGTATGTGTGCGTCTGTGTGCGTGTGTGTCTGTGTGCCTGTGTGTGTATGCATGTGAACACATGCACGTTTATGGACACCAGAAGTCAGCCTTTGGTATTGTTCCTCAGGATGCCATCCACCATATTGTTTGAAACAGTCTCTTGATTTTTTTCCTGGAACTCACCAATTGGCTAGCCTATCCAGACAGTGAGTCCCACAGATCCACCTGTGTTGGCCTTCCCAATACTGGATGGAGTCACAAGCTCCATCCACAGTGTGGAGTCACACAGCACCACACTCAGCTTCTCTATGTGGGTTCCAGGGATTGGACTCAGGTCCTCATGCATGCACAACTTCATCAACTAAGCCATCTCATTAACTCCTGAAGAGGATATTTTGTTTGGGTTGACTTTGAGCCAGGCACTGCTGACCCATAGGTCTTTGCATGAAGTGCAAAAGACTCCTTAGACACTGTACTGCCACCTGCTGGGAAACTATTAAAAGGAATCAATAAATCTAGACTGTACTATAAACAGAGCCCCCTAGAGGTGTGCAGAAGATAAGTTCCACGACAGATGACAATGTCTTCCTGGGAGTCTAATATGATCCAGCTGTGAAAATGGCTGCTGACAACATAGCTTAGGATTTTTGTAGCCAGAAACTGTATGTCCTGAGTAAGAAAAGTCAAATTTTCACTGTGCTCTATGTGAATGTGGGTCAAAACCATGTAGAATTGGTCAGACAGAATCCTTGATTCCATCGTTGAGATTAAAAAGAGAAGATGGAGCTGGGCGGTGGTGGCGCACGTCTTTAATCCCAGCACTCAGGAGGCAGAGCCAGGCGGATCTCTGTGAGTTCGAGGCCAGCCTGGGCTACCAAGTGAGTTCCAGGAAAGGCACAAAGCTACACAGAGAAACCTTGTCTCGAAAAACCAAAAAAAAAAAAAAAAGAAGAAGAAGAAGATGGAGAGGGAGAGCAATGAAAGAGATAACTTGATAAGGGAGAAATCTGGTGCTAGGGAAAATCCCAGGAATTCACAAGGATGACCCCAGCCAAGACTCCTAGCAATAGTAGAGAGGGTACCTGAACTGGCCTTCTCCTGTGATCAGATTAGTGACTACCCTAACTGTCATCATAGAGCCTTCATCCAGTGACTGATGGAAGCAGATGCAGAGACCCACAGCCAAGCACTGGGTAGAGCTCCTGGAGAGCAGTTGATGAGAGAGAGGAGGGATTATATGAGCAAGGGGGTCAAGATAAGGATGGGGAAAACCACAGAAACAGCTGACCTGAGCTGGTGGGAGCTCACTGACTCTGGACTGACAGCTGGGGAACCTATATGAGACCAAACTAGACCCTCTGAATGTGGGTGATAATTGTGAGAATTGGTCTGTTTGAGGGGCCCCTGGCAGTGGGACCAGGACTTATTCCTAGTGCATGAACTGGCTTTTTGGAGCCCATTCCCTATAGAGGGATGCCTTGCTCATACTTGATGCAGGGGGCAAGGACTAGGCCCTGCCTCAATTTGGTATGCCAGACTTTATTGACTACCCAAGGGAGTCCTTACCTCTTCTGAGGAGTGGATGGGGGTGGGTGGGATGGAGGGAGAGGTGGGGAGGTGGGAGAAGGGAAGGGAGGGGGAACTGGAGATGGTATGTAAAATGAAAAAAAAACTAAATTAAAAAATGTAAAAAAAAAAAAAAAGTGTGTGTGCACATGAGTGCAGGGCCCTCAGAGGCCAGAAGTAGTATCAGAATCCCTGGAGCTGGAGTTACATGCAGTTGTGAGCTGCCCAAAGTAGATGCTGGGAATCAACTCAGGTCCTCGGAAGAGCCATAATACTCTTAACTGCTGAGCCATCTTTCCATTCCCCTATGAATTTCACTTCAATGTTTGCCTGTTTTATGAGTTGTCATGCCATATCTTTATCTAGGTAAATGTTTCTACATATACTTATATATCGTGGGACATGAATACATCCATAAAGCAAAGGTTTTAAAAAATGTGTGTACAGGTGTTTTGCCTTTATGTATGTATGTGCACCACATGTATGCAGTACCTGCAGGCACCAGAAGAGGGCATTAGCTCCCCCTGAAACTGGAGTTACAGGTGGGTGTGAGAACAGGTCCTCTGCAAGAAAAGCCAGTGTTCTTAACTGCTGAGCCATCTCTCCAGCCCATAGTTTTATTTCCAGTTTTGTGTTTATCTTTCAAGTCTATTTAGGATTTTTTTTTCTAGACAGAACTTTATCAATAAAACTGATTTAATATCTGACAATATTTTGTTTTATGGTTTTATGACTTTAAGTTATGCTCATAAAGGTGTTTCAAATGGAAGAGGATGAACTGTTCTCCAATGCCTTATATCAGGGTTTTAACATTTAATTACTTAATTAGTCTGAAAATGCTCTTGTAAGTGATAAATGCTATATTCAAATATGTCTCCAAATATTTTGACCCCACTTACTTAAAAAAAAATTCTTCCCCACCTAACACAACTGGCACTTCCTTATGTGCTCAGCTCCTATGCACCCACACATATATTTATTTTTATATACTTTATTTTTGTCCATTCATCAACTGTTCTTTCTTGGTGCCTCTTTCATATATCTTTCATCTTAGCAGCTTCAGAACACTTTGAGCACTGTGAAGAATAAAATTTCTCAGAGTTTTTCCTCTTTTACACAATGAGAATCAATTTGCCATGACAGAATGTTGAGGATCCATTTTGCTTCTTATTTAAGTTAAATTAAATTAATGACTAATTTGGGAAGAGCTGACATCTTTACACAATTAAATCTACCCATCTAAAGACTCACTATATCTCTTTAATTCAAATATTTAAGCATCTTCTATATACTTTAATACAATTATGTAATTTTGGACATCTTATGTGTTCTTTGTTAACTTGTTGCTAGATCATGGTTAAACATGCTCTTTGAATAATTTTTAAAAAATATTTTCTTAAAAAAGAGTTTTTACTTATAAATTATTGCCAATGTAGGAAGCCTATTGACTTGCTAATTTCATATAAACATAACCTGGCTGTCTCACAGAATTCCCTGCTTACACATCTAATGGTTTCTCTTGGGTGTTTCAGTTACTTTGTCATTCATGGTAATGGCAGTTTCGTTCTCTCTTTTAAAGGTTTTTAAAAAATGTGTGTGTGTGTGTGTGTGTGTGTGTGTGTGTGTGTGTGTGTACATGTGTGTGAAAGCCACATGTGCAGATACTTTCACAGGCTAGAAGAAATCACTGGATCCCTTAATCCTCAAAGCTAGGGTTACAGGCTATTGTGACCCACCCCCATGCACTGGAAACTGAACCTGGGTCCTCTGGAAGAGCAGCAAGTGCTCTTAGCAGCTGAGTCATCTCTCCAGTCCATTTCTCCCTCTTTATTTACCAAGATGGCTTGGTTATTTTTTTATTTTAGACGTATTTATTTTATCTTCTGTGTATGAGTGTTTTGGCTGAGTGTGTTCATGTGCATCGTGTGCCTGGTGCTGTGGAGGGCAGAAGAAGGCATGGGATTACCCTGAAAGCAGAGTTGCAGATAGCTGGGAATCACCACATGGATTCTGGGAATTGAACTCAGATCCTCTGCAAGAACAGCAAGTGCTCTTAACCACTGAACCGTCTCTCCAGCCCCACGGCTTATTTTATGGTAGATAATGTTATCAAGTTTGTAAACTCACCTTATTTTCCTAGCTTACTAGAAGTTTTTATCAAGAACAAAATTTGAATTATGTCAAATAACTCAATATCGACTATCAAAACTATAATGTTTTTTCTTTAATCTATTAATATAACTTAGTGGATTTCACCTTATATTGTATTTATTTATTTACTTATATTGCTAGGAATCAAACCCAGGGCCCTGTACAAGCTAAAGAAGAGCTCTGCTACTGAGTCACACCCCTTAATTTTAAATTAATGGATTTCTAATAATGAGCCAGTCTCAAATTCTCATGGTTTTTTTTTAAATCTTTTAATGCATTTCTATGCTGAAATTGCCAATAATTTATTTACAGTATTTATCTTCTATAATTTGGTCTGCCTTTTCTGCTATCTTTTAGATTTTAGTAGCAGCACTAATGAGGCTCATAAAATTATTAGCAGATAAAATCACTTTACCTGTAGTTACAGATAAGGCCCTTATTAGTCCTTTGGAGATAAGCTAGAGCTGGGTTCCGAAGTCATTCAGCCTGAGGTCTTGTGCGTGTCAAATATCATATGGCTTTTTCCTTTCTTCTGTGATCTCTTAAGCTTTTCTGCCTTCTCCTGATCCATTTTGTCATTTATTAGGTATGAGAAGTGCTTGTCTCGTCTCCAGCATTTAAGGTTTCCTCATGTAAATCTATGCATGATATCACATCTTTTTTTTTTCTTTAAATCTTTTTTGGGGATATTTATTATCATTTTTTTACACCCCAATCACAGTTTCCCCTCCCTCCTCTTCCCCCAGCTCCCCACCCCCACCCCACCCAACCTCCCCTCTTTCGCCACAATCCACTCCTCCTCCATTTTTCTTCAGAGAAAGGCAGGCTCCCATGGAAATCAACCAAACATGACTTACCAAGTTGCAGTGAGACTAGGCACCTCCCCTAGTATTAAGGCTGGACAAGACAACCCAGTATGAGGAAAAGGGTCCAAAAAGCTGGCGCAAGAGTCAGAGACAGCCCCTGCTCCCACTGTTAGGAGCCCCACAAGAAGACCAAGCTACACAACTGTAACGTATATGCAGAGGGCCTAGGTCAGTCCCAACAACACCACATCTTTAAACTGCCATTCCCTGTTTGTTATTTCTACTTTCCAACTGGTCTCCTTCACTCCTTTTTATTTTCTTTTTCTTGTTAGTCTTAAAAGAGTTCTATTTAAGAATGTACACATATCTAGGCGTGGCAGGCCACGCCTTTAATCCCAGGCAGAGGCAGGCAGATCTCCGAGAGTTGGAGGCCAGCCTGGTTTACGTTGTGAGTTTCAGGACAACCAGAGATATATAGTAAGACTCCATTAAAAAACAAAAACAAACTAGTGAGGGATTCCTCCTCTTGTTTGTCTCAGCATCTCCTCGAGAGCACTGACTGACTAACGTGAGACAGATGTTTATCCACAAGCTAAGTCCATAGAAGCTTGTTTTCCTTTCCCATCATTGTTTGCATTTTCCACAAGACTTAAGTTCTTCTCTCTATTCTCGCTGGCTCTCCCTTCTCCATCAGAAATAAGTTATCAGAACAAAGGTCTCAGTTATTTCCCGTTCTTATAATGAAGTAACTAAACCAATGATTCCCATTCTGAGTACATCATTGATTTTGCCATATGTGGTTTGATATAATCGTTATGAGGTGGGAAAACAGTATTTTTAAGTTTGTGTGTGGGTATGAGAGTGTGTGTGTGTGCACGTGCTTGTATGTGTGTATATATGAATACATTTCAGAAGAAGACACTGGATTCCCCTGAACCTGGGGTTACAGTTGTGAGCTGCTATGTGGGTGCTGGGAATTGAACCCGGGTCCTCGGCAATAGCGGCCAGTGCTCTTAACCACTGAGCCATCTCACCAGCCCCGAAAAACAATTAGTGAAGGTTATTTCCAAGTGATTTTGTTCACCCCAACTCCACTGCTGTTCAGTGGGTTTTAGAAGTTGATGGATTATTCATTTTGTGCTTGTACACGGTCAATTTTTATTGGCAATTCAGGAGTATTTGAAAAGATTTTTTTTTTCAGCATGTGGGGTCTGATGTTCTATTGTACACTGAATCAGTCTGAATCAGTCTGTGTCACCTAAGTCTGCTGAGTGTCTGCCTCATTCTGTGGGAAGTGTGCTGAACTTCCCGCTGTCACTTGCAATACTTGGACCTTCACTGGCTTCTTGCATGTTTAGCAGTTTATATCTTTTTATAACTACCTGTTGCTATATAAGGATTCATGACAGTTCTTGATTGGACTTTTACAACCGAGCTGAAATCCTTTCTCTCTGGAATTTTGACTTGGTCACACACTTATTATTATTTGTGTGTTTGAGCTCTTCCCTCATGTCTTACCTTCTTATTTTAAGATTTGTTTTTATTTCTCCTTTCCAGAGTTTCAATCAATAAAAATTTCGTTCCTTCTTGTTTATTTATTTCACTTTGTTTAGTGTGTGTGTGCGTGTGTGTGTGTGTGTGTGTGTGTGTGTGTGTGTGTCCCCACTGGGTACATGTGGAGACTAGAAGACAACGTGGGGGACTCAGTTCTCTATTTCCACCGTGTGAGTCCCTGAAATCACCAGCTCCTGCACCAGCTGAGTCGTGACATCAGCCCTCCACCCTCCACCCTCCACCCTAATGTCTTATTTGTAACTTTCCAATTTTGACATAGAAATCTGAACAAAATTTAGACACTAAACAAACAAATCTATATCAACAAAAAGATGAACATTTATTTCAACATTATTGTTTTATTATATTTATTATCATTTATTTATATTTTATTATGATTTTTTTGTCTCACCCATGTTTTCTTCCCAGGTTTTTACATTTGTGTTTTTCTTCTGTATTCTCTATTTAGTTATATTTCTAAATCTCATGACTGACAATCTTCTTCTACTGAACTGTTTCTTTTATCCTGGATTTTATTTCCCCCTTATTAGATTTATTATCCCTGGTCCCTTTCTAGCTTGTCTTTCTCCTCCCTTCAGAATGGGCTCGCAGCAGGTATGAAGCCTTCTGACCCACAAATGTCCTTCTTGGTCTCTCAAAAGTGATCATCCAATGGGTGGGTGAGATGTCTAAAGTGATCATCCA
>CABHPR010142662.1:10870-25263 GCA_902168415.1 Peromyscus melanophrys | reverse complement strand
TGCTGACAGCTATCAATAGTGGAGTTTCCAAGACAATTTTCCCATTGTCTCATCTGTGATTGCATGTAGATTAAGTCAGAACATACTTGGTAACATTCCCACTATCAAGTTTATCAATGAGGATCTAATGGGTTTGTAAACTGTAGCTATGCTATGGTTTGAACATGGCTGATGCCCTCCTAAACTCAGGTTGAAATCTGGTCCCTAGAGTGACTGTGCTGAAAAGAAGTGGGATCCTTAAGGAGTGCTTGGGTTCTACCCTCATGAAGCAATTCATATTCTCCCCCACCCACCCAGCACTGGGTTAAATCCACAGGGAATGAATTCCCACTCTTGCCCTTTGACCGTCTGCCTGCATCCTTCACCAGAAACAGAGCAGATGTGGATGCCAAACTCCTAGACTCCCCAGCCTCCAGAACTATGGGTGAAGATAAACCTCTCTCTTCGATTTTAAAATTACCCAATCTGTGGTATTTTATGATAGCAGCTGAAACCAGATTAAGGCAGTTACCTAAATATGGCTTTAGGAAAAGTAGCATAATCCAAAAGTATAATCACATACCCATTCTTTGATTTCTCTTTCTGCCCATCTAGCTTTCCATGCATCTACTGTATTCTACTTGTCTAAATGTCTACCCGTCCTTCCATCCATCATCCACTCACCATCTAACCATTTGCCATCTATCACCCATTCTTCCTTCCATCCTTCATCCAACCATCTGCTATCCACTCCTAACTCATCCATCTGTGTTCAACCTATCCATCCATCTTTTCATTCACTATCCAACTGTCTGCCACCCACCCACCTACCCACCCACCTACCCATCCACCCACCTACCCACCCATCCACCCATTATCCACCTGCCCACCATCCATTATCCACCTGCCCATCATCCATCCATTATCCACCCACCCATCATCCATCCATCCCACAAAACCTTTACATGACATCTCTCTACTGGGTGTAGAGCTTCACTTTCTCAAGAAAATAAGACCTCCAGCCTCAAATGCCAAAGTCAAACAGTCAATATGGAGAATCTCAAATGTCTATTTCTTGTGTGTGTGTGTGGAGAGGGGAGACACATCACCTTGCATTTTGAATTATGAGTTTTTTTTCTGTAAAGACTGTTATTAACAGAGCATTCTGTTATCCCAGATCTCAACATCTTCAATGACAAATTGTTTTGTATGTGTGAGTGTGGGTGCACACATGCCATAATTAGCACATGTGGAGGTCGGGGGACAACCTTGGCTGTTGGTCCTTGTTTTCCACCCTGCGTGAGGCAGGGTCTCCTGGTGTTCACGGCAGTGTACACTGGGCTAGCTGGCCTGTGAACATCAGGTCATTCTGTCTCCCATTTCCCCGTAGGTGTGCACTGGACTTATAGACACCAGTATCACTGCATCTAGCTTTGATGTGGGTTCTGGGGATTTGAACTTAGGCATCTGGCTTGTGCTTTACCTATGAAGCCATCTCCTTATTCTCTGAGAAAATATTTTAAAAATTTGGACGAATGATTTTTTGTTTCCAGAAAAAGACTTATTTCAAAACTCTAATGTTTGGAGTAGGACAAGCCTTGTTGTCCCCATGGTGACCAGCATGAAGAAGATCCTGTTGGCGGGGATTCATTGTCTACACTTCCAGTTAGATGACCGTCTTTCTCTTTGTGGATACTGCTTGATGTACCTTGCTGGAGACAGCCACACACTAAGGGACGCTCCATCAGGCGCTCTGGGCAGTCACTGGGTGGCACTGGGCCTGTGTGGCCATCTCTCTTCCTAGCGTGCCCTTTACCCACTATAAAGAAGGGTGGCTAGAGTTTGTCATAACAGTCTATGGCACACACTTGGGGGCAGAGCTGCAAACGTGGAAGAGAGGGTGGAAGCCTGCAGACAGAGGGGAGGGCTGCACCACGGATCAGCGACTCAATATCGACTGTCGTCGCACATTACACATAGGTAGCTTTGAACTTCTCAGGGAACAGACAAACAAGGAAATAATAGTCTATGAGGTGGCTGGTCTTTGAAACGCCAAGCTTCTAGGTTCTCCAGGAAGGAGGCAGGCGAGCCTTACTTGGATGGGGGGGGGGGGGGGGGGAGGCCAGCTGAGACTCGAAGGGCACAGTCCTCAAGGGATGGCAACACATGACCCTCAGAGAGCCCATGGATGCTCCTTATGTGCACAGCCTGAGTGGCCTGGCTAAGTGCTGTTGGCTATGGGGATATATAATCCCTTATAGTTCTGGGGTCTGGAGGCCAAGATGAAGGTACTAGCATGTTCTTGTTTCCCGCAAGGCTTGGGAGAAGGCTCCTCCTGCTCCTCATAGGTTCTGGTAGCTAGGAATTCCTTGACTTTGTCCATACCAATATCTGCCTCTACCGTCCTATGGCCTTGTACTGTCTTCATGTCTCTCTCTCCTCTGTCCCTCATAAGGACACTTGTCATTGGTTTAGGGCCCAATCCACAGAAGCACCTGGAGATCTTACTTAAGTAGGTATGCCAAGACCCCTTTTTTCCAAATAAGGTCTCCTTCACAGCTGAGGGTCAGTTACCACTGAACCGCTCCACTTTAAACAGAAGTCACTCTGGGTCCTTCCATCCTCTGTAAGGACCTTTTGCACGGGGAGGGCAATGTTTTAAGTGACTAGAAGTGTTGTTGGTCTCAGGGCAGGAGTGACAAGGCAGAATCAGCTAGTGCCGGTCATGATGGAGATGAATGACAGGTCCTACGTGGTGGGTGATAGTAGCTGAAGCTACATGGCAGATATCAGCTTACCAGGCTGCATGTAACATAAGTGCCTGTCCAGGCCCCGTGCTGCCTTGGGCCAATGACTTCCCTTTCTTTCCTCAGTTTCTTCCCTGACTGCAGGACACAGGAGTCATCTCAAATGGAGCCATTAGGGTTGTATTCACGGCAGTGACATGCGGGTGACATCAGGTGTCTATGACAAAGGCCCAACTCCTTGGGGACCACTTTGGGCCCTGGAGGAAGCAGGTAAAGTGGGCTGGTTCCAGGGTCCCTGGTGGGTACTGCTGTAACCAAGAGCCTCCGAAGCGTGGGGCTCTGCTCTGACCCTGCAAAGCTCTGGCCGCACACACCTGCCTGATCTGCCTGAAGCCCTCAGGTGGCACGCTGGAGAAGATGTTGCATTCGGGCCTGGCCAGGATCTGGAAGGCAATGGCGCAGTGGTGGTTTTCCAGCGGTGAGATGTCGTTGTAGCGCACTGCCAGTTCCGTGCGGGCATTGATCTGGTACCTAGGATGTGTGGAGAGAGCAGGAAGTTCAGACACCCCGCCACTGGCGTTTGTACGCCATGGTGTACGTGGTTCCTGCAGAAGTTGGAAGTGACTAAGGGCTAATGACCAGATGCCATCTGCTCACACCAGAAACTCGCTTCCCTTGAACCCTGGACTCTCATGCTCCTATAACTAGATACTCCCGGCCTTCAAGTCTAACCCGTGACCTCAGCTCTCTCTCTGGGGTGATGCCTTGAAGGCATCGAGGTTCCAGAAACTGTCATATTTTCAGTATATGCAAAGACAAGATTTCAGGAAAGAGAAAACAGATTTCTCATCCGCCCCCCCCCCCATGTATGTATAAATACGCATATATTAACAGGATCTCATTCTGTAGCCCAGGGTGGCCTGGAACCTGGGATCTTCTCACCTCACTCAGCCTCTAAGAGCTGGGGTTACAGGAAGAACCCTACTGTGCCATTCTAAGGGTTGAATTTTGAGGTTAATGCTAAAATTAACTCTTTGCCAGTCTGTTGTTGGCAGCTGTGGTGACCAATAAATGTGCACAAAGGTAATGAATGAGTTATGGGGCATGCCTCTGAGGAGTAATCATGGCCACACTTGGCATCTATTCTGTCCTTCTGAGGAGTAGACATGGCTAGACCTGGGACCCATTCTGTACCGACAAATGGATGCATGGCCCCAAGGACATCTGATGTCCCTGCACAGCCACAAAGGTGCATTAGAAAAAACCTTATGTGTCACTGAATGCAAGCCCACACCCTGACAGAGGACTCTTTCGGTACCATGGGTAGCATTCTACCTAATGGAGACAGGAGGTGCTTAGTGTCCCCAGACCTGCAGTCCCCCAGCCTCACCCTCACTCATTCTAGCCCTGACCCTCTGCCTGTGCCTTTGGAAGTAGCCTGGAGAGGGAGCACCCTGGCAGAGAATGGTGTGGAGTCCCACTGTCCCCCACCTCGGGGAGGGGGCAGGCTGGTGCTGCCATGCACCTTTAGAGCCTGGGGCTGACACAAAGGAATTGTGGCTGCCTGTATGGTTTGATAACCTTGGAGGTACCCTCCCAGGGGAGGCCCAGGGCTCTGGACAAAGTCCAAAGCTGAGAACTGCATTCTGCAGGCTTAGGGGTCTAGGTGGGCAGCAAGCTCCATCTGAGAGCTACTGAAGGGTTAGCTGAGTTCCCCTGAGAGAAGGGCACTTTTCAAAGAAGAAACGAGAATGAAACCCCAAACGTACGTGTTGTTGTACCCTGGGTGGTCCAGGTCATGGCAGATGGCTGCGGTCATCAGGACCAAGATGTCCATCTGGGAAAACTTCTCCTGGATTAGGTGAGAGTCAGGTGTCTGTCCTCCTCATGGGAGGGCAGGAGGGGTGGGGACAGACTGGGCTGCAGTGACAGGGGAGGTCACAGTCCCTGCAGAGCTCGTAGGCCCCATGGGCTGGGGGAGTGGAGGGCCCAGCCACTCCGCAGGGTTAGGGATGGAGGGTGGGGGCTGGCAGGACCCACCTGGAGGCCACAGAGCCAGACCATGCTGTACATCATCTGCGTCACACAGAAGCAGTGCCGGAAGTTGTGGAAGGGGTTGTTCCTGTAGTTGTCGTGCACGCAGAGCTGTGGGGGAGGAAGGGGTTAGCTCACCCGCTCTGCTCCCATAAGGCTCCCAGAGCTTTGAATGTTCAAGCCCAAGGCCTCGGGTGTTCCCAAGTTCACCATCACAGAACAATGTGGCCGGGAAGCCCTGCAATGTCCCACTACTGTGCAACCTGGGGCAGGGACTAAAGTATCCCCCAGGTGTCTGCTGAGCCACACTGGGATAGAAAGTTGGGAGTGGGGCAGGGATCATTTCACGAAGGGCTGTAGGTTCCCAGGCCTATGGGACAATTAACAGGCTTTCAGTTCTTGATTCACAATAACGTTCTATCTCTTAGAAAAAGATCTGCTGCTAAGCACTCAGGCCTACCCCCATATACATACAGCCATCCACACCATGCACAACCCTAATACACATGCTCTCACAAACTCCCAGAGACACGCTCTCACATCCACACGGCCACAGAGACACACACTCTGACAATCACACACATTCTCACATGCACACTCTCAGAAACACATACGCACACACATACATTTATACACTCATAGACATAACCACACACACTCATATAATCTCTTTACCCACACCCCCAGACACACACGACACCCCCAACTCCACACACCCCTGCTTTAGTGTGCTGCCTTGTGGGTCTCTCCCTGATGGTTATACCAGTTCCTCACTGCTCTGAGGGCATGAGAGGCCAGATGGGACAAAGGACCTCACAGACCTCCCCTGGTACAGACACCCACTCTGCAGAAGCCCACTGCCACTAGGAAATGCAGGGTAGGCCATTCCAGTGTGAGGGGGGCAGAAGTGACAGGTCCGGATGTGGGCTCGTCACTTACCAGCCACCTGCGGAGTGTGATGGGGTTGATGTTGAAGTCCCTGACCAGGCCGAGGTCGTGGTACATATGCTCTAAGCAGCTCAGCATCTGTGGGAACAGGGTCAGGGGTCAGAGATCAGGGGTCGGAGACAGGCCAGGTGACCCTCCTTCCCATGCATTGTCCTGAACAGTGCTACCAGGGTGACCAGGGAAGGGCAGAACAGGTCAACTGTAGGATCACCCAGATGGGGTGGGGGTCTGTGACAAGCTGTACGCCTCCAAAGAACGAAGTAACAAGATCAGAAAAGCTCATGAGTATTCCAGTCACGTAACAACCCTGCGTAGGGAGACAGGACTTCAAGGGGTGACACCAAAGTGACCATAACCAGAGTAGAGTGTTAAGACTTCAGAGGAAGTTCATCCCCATGCATGTGGGAAGGGCTGTCACTGAGGGCCACCTCTTGCTTGCTCAAGGCTAGAGATGGGAAGGGCTTTGATGAGCTGGAGTCTTCTCCTCTTGTTGGGACTGGAGATGCTTTCTTTTTATTTTATTTTATTTTATTTTATTTTATTTTATTTTACAATATAATTCAACTTTACATATCAGCCATAGATTCCCCCCACCCCCGTTCTCCCTCCTCCCGTCCCGCCCCCCTCCCCCCGTCCCACCGCCCATTTCCATCTCCTCCAGGGCGAAGTGGAGATGCTTTCTAATGTCTTAATCTTGATCTGGAGGGTGGACCTCTTGTCCGGACAAATCTTATTTCCAGGGATTCGGTCATCTGTGGACACTTGGTGTAGGGTGAGACAGATGTGGTATTTAATTCTGCTGTCACTTTTTTTCAGGTCTCTGCAAACATCTCCCAGAGTTTGGACAGTAACTAAGCCCACGAGGAATAGATAAGGAATCTGTAACTAAGCCTGGCTAGAGAGGCTTTCCTTCTGGGAGAAGCAGGTCTCACGGAGACAGGAGATCTGCAATACAGAGAGGAATGGGACAGCCCTGTGGACACATGGCATGTCCCCAGCAGAGAGCACTTCCCCTAGGCCACGCATCAGTGTCTGCCTGGTCCTGGGCACCAGTGTCCTGGTACCTGCACAGGGCAACGGTGGTCAGTGCTGTTTCCCTTGCATCCGGGCACCAAGTGGCAAATCCATGTGAGGGACTGAATTGTGTCCCATCAACATAGCATGTAGAGGCTCCACTGTAACACCCCCACCAACATGACCACATTGGGGACGGGGCTTTTACAGAGGCAACTAAGATAAATGTGGTCATCAGGAGGGGCACAACTCAATTCGACCATGGCACTACTGTAGGGACAGATCAGGACACAGACACACAGAGATGACTGAGAGAAGATCTTAAGGGGACAGGGCAGGAATGACCAACCCAAGACACCTTGACCTTGACCTGCTGGCTCCGGGACAATGAGACAATAATGCACTGCTGTGGTTGAAGCCGCCCAGTCTCTGGTGGTTTGACATGGGCAGACTGTCAAAGGAAGTGTGTGCAGGCCACCAAGCTCCATCTTTTTTGTTATGTGATATGTATGTGCTGGGAATGCTGTAGTTAAAGTGAAGTTTTGTGACTACAATATGTTAATTCTGTCGGGAGCAGAGAATTCTACAGTTAACGCAAAGAGTTAATTTGGGAAACAGAAAGCAGTCTCTCCCCCAGACCTAGGGGAACTCAAGCTGTCACAGAGCGTCCCGAGAGCACGCTGGCCATGCACTCATCTTTCTTGAGAAGCCAATGGCTTTGAAGATGATGGCCCTAGAGGGCACTTCCTGCAGGGTGACAGGTGTTCTTGCCCTGGCTTGAGGATGGCTGGCTCTGTGGGTGCTGGCAGTTGCTACCCCTCCAGAGCTACCAGCCTTCCCACCTCCTGAATGCCAGCCCTCAGGCCCCTTGGGCTATAGCCCCAAACCATTGTTTTGGCTCCAGAAACCCAGACAGTGTTCTGAGCAACCCCGGAGAGATGAAATATTTGCTGTAAAATCATAGTTGAGAGAGGCAGAGAGCTGCCAGACACAACCATCTGCTGCCACTTCTGTGATGGACATGGTGGTTTCGGAGCAGTAGTGATGGTCTGTTCCCTTGACAGTCCTCAACCCCAGCTGAGTACGTGCGTGAGTGAGCAGTGGCTCCTGGAGGCGGTGATGAGCACTGATCAAGAGGGGAGGACTTCCAAGGTGACAGCGGGTGGTCCTTCAGTGTGGCAGAGCAGCCACCTTACTGTCTGCAGCCTCAGGATGAATCCCCAAGGGACCAGAGGCACCGGAACAACGTGAGATCACATCCTGGATTAGGTTTGAGGAAGAGCACTGGGTAGAGCTGTGGGTTGATGTGGTATTGCCCCCATTGGAAAAGAGAGGTGAGCCACCCACAGGGCCCTGATGGTCCTTGCCATCTCAGACCTGGGTGGCTGCCCAGATCCTCAGTGTATGTTCAGTTACGCATCTTTGCCATCCACACTTGAATTTTCCAGAGGCCAAGGCTGTTGATTTTGGACGTTTCTGGCTTACCCACCTGAAGGCAGTGAGGAACCTCCCAAAGCATCCTGCTAGTCTCTCTGGCTAAAGCTATGGGTAGTGGAAGATGTCACATGGCTGGGTCCAGCTATAAGAGCCACTCACCTTGCCCACTTGCCAGTCAGAAAGCAGCTGTGACCATGGTCTGTGATGGGCGGTGCTTCTATTTACGGATGCATGAATTCTTCAGCCTTGGGGACAACCTTCACCTCCCACCACAGGTAGCATTGTGCTCGGAGGCTCCACGGAGCGGGTAGCAGCGGTGGGAAAATAACTCAAGAACTGGTTTCTATGCAGCCTGCTCTCACTAGAGACTTTGGCTGGCTAAAGTCAGTGACTGGGCATTGGGACCGTCCTACAGGGTGAGCCAGAAGCAGGGCTGGCCACCCCCTGGTGGGAGGAGCCACGTTCTGAGCCACCTGTCGTCCCTCTCTCTGTCAGGGTCTCGCTCTGCCCAGGCCCAGGAGGTAGTCACCCGGACACGTCTCTTCAAAGCTTTGTCTCTGTTTCTGGTATCTGTGCTCAGGGGACTGTGACCCCACACGGACCTGGGAGGGCTGCACATGGAAGGCACCGCCTGAACGTTTGATTTCTGTGTGCCAGCCCCGCCCCTGGAACTCACTCTGTAGACCAGGCTGGTTTTGAACTCAGAGATTTGCCTGCCTCTGTCTCCCAAGTGCTGGGACTAAAGGCATGTGCCACCACCCAGCAATGTGGTATCTTTCTTGATCACTATCCACCTTATAACTGAGGCAGGATCTATCACTTGAACACAGAGCTCACTAATTGACTGAGTAGTCTATCTAACTAGCCTGCTCTGGGCATCTCGGCCTCCCTTGTGCCGAGATCACAGGCAGTTGCCATACCCACCAGACATTTACACTGGTGCTGTAGATCCGATCCCCACTGTGTACAGCAAGTTCCTTTAGCTACTGAGCATCTCCCAGCCTGGTCTCTGCTTTTCTGGCCAAAGTTCCTCAGTCAAAGGACTTCTTAGGCTGGGAAGGGACATGCTGGAAGAGGTTTATTTGGGAAATGTGGGGACCCTCTCGTCTAAAGGCACAAAATCCCATTTGCTACATCTGACCTTGTTAAAGGGAACAGGGAAGCTGGGAATAGTCCTCAGGTTTCGGTGAGTTCTCCATGAGGAAGAGACTTATTCTTTCTCCATGTTGATAATTCTTAGTGAATGAGAAATGTTGAAGAAATATCTTCCTGTCAAAAGAGACTCCTATCTCTGCAAATCTTACATAGCCACTATCTTGTGTCCAGCTGCCTGGGGGCCTCTACTGGCCGCTCTTCTCAGCAGGATACTCCTTAGGAGGCCCCTCTCTGCAGGAAATAACTCCTCCAAGCAGCGGCTCCACCTCTGCACAGCTCCATCTTCCCATGTCTCCTACAGATATAGGTGCACCCAGCCTGGGGCCTGGGTTCAGATGGTGTCATCAGAAGGTCATGGGTTGCTTTTTTTTTTTTTTTTTTTTTTTTTTATCTCAGGTAAAGCCCCTTTGCCTTGGGCTCTGTCTCTTGTGTCCCTTTGAGCACATCGAGTGTCATTTTGATTTAAATTCTGGGGTTTTAATTCAGGGGTTGTTTAACTTAAAAAAAAGAGACAGGAAAAAAAAATACACAGGAAGAATAGCCTGGACACAGTCCCCATTCAGGATTTACAGTCCTGAGCAGCTGTCCCCAGTGACTGGAGAACCCGGAGGTCCCTCACCTACCTCGTTGGGTTCCCAAAGCCAGACATCGAAGGTGGGCTTCCGTAGGGCTTCGATGGTCTCTGGGGAGAGCAGGTACTAGAAAGGATGGGAGTGGTATGTTAGCCAGACCGTGGGGCTTCTGTGAGTGAGAGCGGCTGTGGCCGAGGTCTGCGTGAACACTTTCTCCATTCTCCAGTCCTCCTCACAGACACTCTACAGACTCAGGGCTGCCTTTCTCTGGAAACTGTCAAAGGACTCCCATCTGTAGTGGCCTGGGCTACTAGGGACTCCCAGTACCAGGGACTCCTAGGAACATCTGAGTGATAGAAATGTTCCCTCTGCTTATCATGACGGTAATTTCATGACTACATGTGTCAAAGCTCACAGTGTTCAGAGTCTAAGACGAGCTCTGCAGCTGTCAATCAGCGAAGAGAAGGGAAATAAACCGCTGGGTGTATGTTCAAATCTCTGCTGGGAAGCTCTGCTGGGTTTGTCTTGTGAGGAACTACCCCTGGAAAGTTAAGCCACACACTGGCTGATGAAGGCCTCAAGCCGAGGTTGGGTCCACTGGGCACTGAGGTTTAGGGTGAACTGTCAGAATCAAGGCCGATATTCTAGACTGCCATTCGGGTTAGCCTTCTTCATTTTTTTAAGAAGGGACTGTTGTGAAGGCGGGCTCAGTTTTTCCAGGTCTGGGTTATGTAATCCCTGGACAGGATCGCAAAAGATGTTGAACATATTTTCCCATGTGGAAAGAGGTTCATCTCCTGGATGATACTCAGTGCAAGGCTTGGACCAATGTGGAGCAAATCATTGCCTAGTGGGCACCAGAGACCTATGAGGGCTTCCAGGAGAACCTGTGGGTGGTCGGCCTAACCTTAACTTAAGAAGTGCGAGCCAGGGTTTAAACAGAGGCCATTGCTGAGAAGGTGGCGCTCTTTGTAAGCATCTGAAACAACTTAACTCCAGGTCACATCTACTTGACTCAGGTCTTGGCTGCTTTTAAAACACACAAAACTTTTGTGCAAAGCTTTCCATAAAAACTCTTCAGGGACAGGGGAGCCAGTGATGCCGATTTTTAAGAACCTTGTTAAAGTTCCTTAGTGGAATGTTTGTACACAGATGTCTTTTACCATCAGTTGTGGGCCCGGGAGGGAGCCAGAAGGGCTATTACCTCCCCCGCTCTGGAATTGCTTCTCTAAACAAATGTCCAAGAGAAAAATATCCTGCCTGACAACTTTCCACCCTTCCTGCGCCCGTGACAGGAATAGAGAGGGGCTGTTATCACTGCACAGAGTGAGGGGCCAGCCTGGGTTCCCATGTCCTGGGTCTGGGGCGGGACATAGAGCTAGAATTGTCCCTGGACCAGAAACCCGTCTCACCTTGGGATAAGTGGGGACATCGCGTCGAGGTGTCAACTTCTTGTTATCCAAAAAACTGTATTTACAGGGACAGTTGGTCCTGGAGGGCAGAGGAAGAATTTAGTTATGGCAGTGGGCTCTGGCTGGGAGGCGCCCTGTGTACTGTTCAGGGCAACAGAGCAAACAGAACACACAGCCCAGCCCCAGGACCCTTAGCCTCAGCCCCAGACCTGCATGGCCTCAGCCCCTGGACCCTTAGCCTCAGCCCCGGACCTGTATGGCTTTAGCCCCAGACCCGCATGGCCCTAGCCCCGGAATGCACAGACCCACCCCACTGGATTTGTCAAAGGAGTATCCGTCACGGAGGCTGTGAGATGCTTGGCTCTCAGCCTGCAAACAGGGGACACCCTGAAAGCCAGGTGATAATGCAGCCAGCGTTCACTTTTAGTTTATTAATTATAAATGTATTTATTGTTAATTTACAATTAATAAACTTATAATTTATAAATAAATTATAAACTTATTAAAATTTATTAGCTTATTATTTAAAAGATTTCTACAAAATCTTTTAAAATGGCACAAGTAAACTATTTTTTTTCCTTTTTTTTTTTTGGAGACAGGATCTCACATAGCCCAGGTTGGCCTCAAACTTGCTATGTAACCAAGGATGACTTTGAACTTCTCAGCCCCTTGCTAGGATTAAAGAGGTGCCTTTGCATCCCTAGTTTATGTGGCGCTGGAGACGGAAGCCAGGGCTTCATGCGCATCAGGCAAGCAATCTACCAATTGAGCCGCATCCTACACACATCAAACATTCTTGTTCTCAAAGGTTCAGCTGGGTGTGGTGGTACACGCCTGTGACGTCAGCGCCCAGGTGATGGGGCTAAAGGCTGACTCTTGCATTTGCAGCCAGCCTGGGCTACAGATGGAGATCCTGACTCAAAACAAAGAAAACCCAGCAAACACAGGAGAAAAACAAAAAGAAACCCTCAAGTCCTCACTCATCCATTTTCTCCCTAAGCCCCACACCCTGGAAGCCACTCTGAGAACAGTTTGGGGTGTCCTTTCAGAAGGTTTGGAGGTCCAGAAGGACATGGCTAGACACCTGAGCTTTCCAACGGTACTTGGTGTTGGGTTAAGAAAAAGGGTGGGATTGTGGGAAAATCTACAACCTGTATGGTTACAATTTAATCTACTTATCCTTTTCACAACATCACAAGTGAAAAAGATCACAAAACAGTCTTTTTGAATTTTTTTGTTTTTTTCTTCTTCAAAACAATTTGAATACATCCAGGAAAGCACCAGGGAGGGAGACTTCACAATGGATCTAAACTGAAGGCATGCCTGCATGTTGTCCCTACCAGGGACCCCCGCTTGCCTCTATCTGGGTTGTCTGGAGTCTTCTGTGAGCCTAGGATGTTTCCAAGACCAGAATCATAAATCTTTTCCTTTTGAAACACAGCCTTTGGTTGTCTCCCTCCCAGAAACTATCAGTTGTGATGGTCGCTGTACCAAACATAGATTTAGTGCATTTGTAACAGAAGGAACCAATCAATAGTCCAGGGAAGCCATTCCACACACCACCCTCTCGGATTTCAGATCAGCCTAGTTCTTGGCTGTGTAGGGTACATTGTTTCCCTCAGCCTCGTTTGTATAAATATTCGCACATGCGAGCTGTTCTGTATGTCTCTCTCCTCTCTCTCCTCTCTCTCTCTCTCTCTCTCTCTCTCCCTCTCCCTCTCCCTCTCCCTCTCCCTCTCCGTGTGTGTGTGTGTGTGTGTGTGTGTGTGTGTGTGTGTGTGTGTTGGGGGGGTGTTCCCTCCTGCCCTGCCTCTCCCACGCCCCTCCCCCCAGCCTGGACCATATGAAAGCCCTCACCAGGCATGATGCTGACTGCTGGAATCTAGCCCCTTCCTTGAGGGACAGACCAGGAAGCTGGGTGCTTGCTGACCCGGCCTCAGCCAGCCACTTCTCACTCTGGGCCCCGTTGCCACAGGAACCAGCATCCTCCAGCTGGCCGAACAACTGGCATAGTGCCTCTTCTTTTTGTTCTCTTTGAAGCTCATTTTTGCCTCATTTCCTGGGTTTCCCATCCTCCCCTCCCCTGGTCAAGGCCGTTTGTTTGGGACAAAGGCAGAGATTACAGACCCCAAGCCTCAGTCATCATCCCATGCTTCTGCATTACCCCACCCTGGTGTTACTTCCTACTTATTCCCTCCTTGCATGGTGCTGTGCCAGAGACCACGGTAACCACATTCCCCAGTAGGACTGGCTTCTGCCCTGAATGTGACCTGGACATTGGAATTCTTTCCTTTCAGGTTAACAGAGGAACCTGAGAGGGGGGGCGTCTAAGGAGAAGACATTCTGCCCAGGGTGCTGGCAGGCTATGTGTGTGCCCCTGATGCCCCCAGGTAGGCTCTGGTGGATTCAGACCTATCAGGGTGTGTTCACAAGCAGACTAATGTTGGTCTGTTCTTCAGGCTCATGGGTGTAGAGCTAGCTGCCCCCCCTCGCCCCCATCTCCTATTCTCTCTGCTCCCTATGAAAGGCAAGAATGTGGCACTTGCACCCCTCAAGGGTACCTGTCTTCACAATCCAGGGGAGGCTGCACAGCCTCACGGGGGAGGGGCTTGGTTTCTGGGTGTGACAGCCTCATGGGGGAGGGCTTGGTTTCTGGGTGTGCATCTGTATTTAAAATGGACTCCTTCCATCAGCAAGACAGAAGGGCAGCACGCACACCACTCTCTCCATTCTGCATCCCGGACACTAAAGCCCTGGGTTCGGTAGGAAGCGGCTGCAGGTGCCTGAGCCAGTACCAGGCATGACTACACCACAGCCCAGTGCTCCGCATCTGTTTGCTCACATGGAGATGAAGCCCGAGCATTTCATCCACTTGTGGAGATGGAAGCATCCCACTGACCATCTCTCCCTTACAAGGACTGCCTCCAGCACTGTCTGCAGAGAATGCCACCTCTGCAAGCCCGCTGGGGCGCTGGAGGGCTCTGGCTTATGTCTCTGTGCGCTCCCAGCTGTGGGGTACAGAGGTACACTTGTCATTGAGCTAAGCCAAAGACCCACTACAGGCAGGCTGACAGCGCTGCTGATGGGGGCTGGCA
>CABHPR010142662.1:0-10470 GCA_902168415.1 Peromyscus melanophrys | reverse complement strand
AGAGGCCACTTGCCCCTACCTGGTCCTGGGAGCCATGCCTTTTAGAGTGATAACAGGCTGAGTGAGGCCTTGGGTCAGAGGCTGTCCAGCCTGAGCTTTCTATCTGTCTCCATCTGACCCCGGGTTCTTCTTAGAGGCCACACATAAGGGACTCTCTTGACCCCTGAAGAGCTACTTTCACAAGGACAATGGGGGCAAACTGTTCACTCAGTTTCCTAGGGCTGCAAAATTCTTCGCTCTGCCTTCACCCAAATCCAACAGAACTAGAGATCCCTAGCTCTACACCAGCTGGCCACTCCATGTGACATTGAATGTGACATGGTCCCCATAGGACACCATGGTCTGCCTCTCTTCCCTGTGCTGTGCCCTCCCTGAGACAACCAGGCTGGCCACCATGGTGGGACTTCATGGGAACCACCAGCTTTCCCTGTACCTCCTACCTGCAGGCAAGAGCTACACCTTGCCCTCAGCAGGCAGCCTGGCTTTGTTGAAGTCAGGCAGTGGTCTCCAGTAGAGGTTGGGATTCTAAGACAACTGAGGTCATTTGTTCAGGGCTGGTCCTTGCTCAGGAGGTTGCCCTATAGCCGTGCACTCCGGCTTTAGTGGATAGTCCTGGTGACCAACCATCCAGGAGGATGTCTGCTTGGATTATTGGTCACTGGTCTCTGAGGATATCACCTCTGACGGGCTGTGTGATCCAAGTTCATGATAATGGGAACACTCGCTGTACTACTCTGCCGAAGGGGGCTCTCCATGAGAACTGGGAGACCTGGGGATGAAAACTGGGTGCTTATTCCCTATAAACTTTTGTCTTCTTACTGGTATCTTTAAAAATAGCTAATAGCTGGGTATGGTAGCATATGACTTTTATCCCAGCATTCGGGAGTTCCAAGACAATCAGAGCTAAACAAATAAATAACAACAACAACAAAAACCAAAACAAAATAACAAAAAACAGACATCAACTTCCTTTAAGTGTCCTCACACAGCTCTGGAGGAGAGTTATCTCCCTCTCATGTGCAGACATTTTCCAGCTTGCACCTGCCACAAAACCCCTTTTCAAGAAAACACAGAGGGCTGGAAAGATGGTTTAGCAGTTATGAGCACTTACTGCTCTTGCAGAGGACCTGGGTTCTATTCCCAGCACCCACGTGGCAGCTCACAACTGCCTATACCTCTAGTTCCAGAGGATCTGACACCTTCTTTTGGTCACCATGGGCACCCATGCAAATGGTGCCCAGACACATGCATGCAGGCAAACACCCATACACGTAAAATAAAAATAAATCTTAAAAAACAAGACAAAACTCTTAAAGAAAATGAATCGAGTAGCGTTGATACAACAGGCTTCCTCCAGTTTGTGTCAACCATGTTGGAAGCAGAAAAGCCAAGTCACACTAGTTTTTCTGTCTGGGGAAACAAAGCCATACCCCATCCCATGGTTTCCACACGGAGCCCACCCGAGGCCCAGCCGCTTCAGGCTCCGGGCACGGACTCACCTGCTGTTTCTGGCTGCCAGCTCCTCTCTCATCTTTTTAATGTCACTCTTGCATTTTTCAATCTCCACCACTTTAAGTCCTTCCACTGGCGACAAAGAGACACAGAGGGGGTCATCAGAAGCAATCACAGAGATCTAGCGAGGCTGGTAGCTGAGGATCCCAGTCACGGCAGAGGCTCCCACACCTTCCCCATGCTACGGATGTGTGCGGTGCCCTCACCTCCCCACCAGTCAAAAAACGAACAGGCAATATCAAGGAGGAGCAGGGTGAGACTCAGTCACAGTCTCTGGGGGCCCAGCTAACTGGAGAGTATGTCTGCCAACTAGCTACTAGCTAAGATGTTCCCTCGGAAATGCCGGGAATGCCCGGAAATGCTGCCGGAAGCTGACTTCTTCAAGAAGAAAAGAAATGATGCCTGTTACTTTACGACCGCATCTCAGCTTTTGGCCAAATGACAGGGCCCATAGTGTTAGTGTATTCCCTTTGTCACGGAGCTGGGCTCCGAATAGGTACTAAAACCACAGCATGACCCTTTCTAAAGGAAAAACTGCAATTTCGGGAGTTGGCGGGTTCCTAACAATGCCTCCCACCCAAGAAGAGGAGCTGCAGCTAGGGTGCAGCCTGGTATGACCCAGGCTCTTTCTGGGCTTTCCAGAACTTTCCAAGGTAGTAGTCAAGCTGGGATAGGACTCCACAGGGACACTGCCTCTTCTGCACAAAGGAACACAGTCAGTTCTGGTCCTGGTGGCTTGCTTCTGGGCCAGAGAAACTTCTGCCCCTCCCATACAAGGCTGGTAGGAGGTTGTGCAGACCAAAATGAAGGCCTCAGGTGTCAGTGGCTGGGTTCAGGGTGGTGGAAGCCTGGCGACAAGTCCAGGTAGCAGCTGTGGGGGTGGTGAGGCACGAGGAGGCGGGGCATGTTTGTTTACACACTCAGTTACCCCTCCTTTGGAGTGAGGTTCTTCACACTTTTTTGTAACACTGGTAACCCAAAGAAGTTGTTGAAAGCCACGGGCATTCTTCTGAGGACAGGTGCCAGGCACCCCTGGGGTTCCCTAGCGATGAGTTCAATGTGGCCACGTGGCCTTGTTTAGACCTCCTGGTTACATTTTTGCAGGCTGAAGGCGTGCTTCTAGAACATGGATGGAACACGTGGTAAATCAACAACCACAGCAAGGTGCAGCTCAATCAACTGATACATGGAAGGAAGACCATGGTGGGAAGTAAACAGATCCAAGGAGAGATGCTCCATAGCTCCACTTGCCATGTGGGTTTGAGACAAAGCTCAAATGTGCCATCCTCCTGTCTTGGTGTGTACATAGTTGGGATTATATGACCTACACCGGATACTCTACAGTTCATCACAGGCCCCATTCCAATGCCTCCATCAGCACATCATGGAGAAGGAAGCCTATCCCCGGGGGCGGGGCTCCGTACTGAGAGGCCTTCACACACAATGGCCAGAGGCTGCTGGACTCATGGCCTGACCCCATTTTCACCCATTAGGGGCCCCTTGTCCTCTCTCAAGCTTGACATATAGGTAGGCACAAACACCCCAAGCTAAAGTAGAGGTCCCCCTGAACCATTTAACCTTGCAGGGCCCTGGAGGCACAATCAACATGGACCTTCTGACATGCTGGCATGCAGAGTTCACTTGCTTTGAAACCTTGGGAAGTGCACGTGGACTTCGGAAGGGATTTCTAAAAACATTATGTGTAGGCAACAGGTATCTTTGCACCACCTAAGTGCACTGCCTGAGGAGGCCAGAAGAGGACGCTGGATCCCCCTGGAACTGGAGTTAAAGATAGTTGTGAGCTGCCATGCGGTGGGTGCTGGAGATCGAACCCAGGTCCTCTGGAATTACAGCCAGTGTTCTTAACCACTGAGCCATCTCTCCAGCTCCAACTTCAGAAGGGGTTTCTGTGGGCTTCTTCTGTACCTTGTTGTCTCCCAGTGAAAAGATTTAAGAATGACTTCCTGAGAGAGATGGTGGCCCCGCGGAAAAGGGCCATCGCGGCGGCTAAGGCAGTTTTCACCTTCTTCCATATTAAGAACCCACAGGATCTGGGGGTGGGGGGTGGGGGGGATGCTCTCTCCTGGCTGCAAAACCAAGCCTCCCCACTCAAAGGGAGGGAGCAGAGAGCTGCTTTTCAATGCTTTTTCCTGGGGCTGCTCTGAAGGTTTGCCTCAGGCACACTTCCTGAGTGACAGGTTTGGTTCGGTTCAGTATGGAAATTCTGGATTGTTTGCATGCCTTGTATCCAACTCTGCCCCTGAGGGTCAGCTCTGGCTGTGGCCCACACTGGTGTTTAGGTCTTGGTTCAGGTCCAGGGCATGGGTACAAAGGGTGGACGGAGCAGGGCCGCCCTGTACCACCCCCTAACCCCCAGCACACCAGGAAGGAAGTAGATAGCTCCGGTGAGGACAGGAGGTGAGGGCCCCGCTGTTCCATGGTTATGAGATCACCTTTGACCCACCAGTAATCCCAGACTCCTTAAAGGCTAAACATTTACACAGAAAGGGAGAAAAATGCTGGAAGTCACGGAGCAGAAACGTGTATTTGGTTTCAGGTCGAAGAGCAAGCAGGAAATTCCACTCATGACAAGGTCAGCGCAGTGTGGGGTTTACAGGTGGCCACACTAGCTGGAGGTCCCTTACCCTGGGACACAGATAACAGCTAATGACAGGTGAAGCTGCATGTGCACACACGCCCACGAGTGTGTCTGTCCACGTCTTTATATACATGTTTGTGCAAGGTTGTGTGTCTATATGGAGCAGTGACTGGAGCTGTGTTCCTGACAGCCTTCTCAGCCACACAGGGTCAGGACCATCTGGGTTGGACAATTCCCTTGTGTCCTGTTCAGGATGGAGGTCACCCTGTCTCCCCTGTTTGCATCTTCAGAATGAGGCGCTAAGTAATTGTATCTGAGTTTCTCTGAAACTCCAAGTCCCTGGGGATCAGCATGGGTGACATTTCTGGCTTCTGGAGACTAGGAAGTGGTCGGCTAGGAGGGCCAGGAACAGATGAGCTCAGAGCCAGCTGGGTTTGAATGGCAGAGAGCCTGTGCATACAAGGCCACTCCTGGAGGTACAAGAAGACTCAGGGAGGCCAGGAAGTGAGACCTACAGTTAGGGACCTGGGACCGAAGAGGCATCAGAAGAGGAGGATGGTACTAGATGAGTGGAGGATGAGGAGGCACCTGCTGTGTGTGGCAGTCATAAGCCAAATGGTGACTGCGGCTTTACATATCTGTTGATGTGGATGGCGCCCTGGCAGCAAACTCCTTCCATGGTCCGTGGCTAAAGCCCTTCGATATGTTTCAAGAGTCCAATACTCCGCACATCTTGGCAGGAGACTAAGCTGGTCTCCCATGACAAAGACGGGAACAATGAATGCTCACTGTGGTAGGCTGGAGTGTGTCTTGCAGAGCACGTGTCCGCATCCTAAACCCTGGATCCTGTGAAGGCCGCTTGATTTAGACGAAAGATCCTTGGCGGACATTAGATAGAGAACTTGAGATGGGACTATCCTTGATTCAAATAGAGGTGTCTTTACAAGAAACGGACAGGGTACCCTGAGATATGGTAGTCGGAAGGAGGGAACCATATGAAGACAGAGGCAGGCTGCAGCCATGGAGTAGTCCCAGCCAGGGAGCGGGAAGGGTGGCTGGTAACTACTGACTACCTCGTCCTCAGAACCCAGAGGAGCCAGCCCTGCTCACACTTTCTAGGCCAGGGCTTCCAGCTTCCAGAAGGCACTGCTGTGGAACTTTGCTGAGGTGGCCACAGGAACACGCACTCTCCTACTCCTTCAGGGAGGCTTTGGACCAGCTCCACGCAGGCTTTGAACCTGGTGCCAGTGGCGGCAATGGCAGTGAGACAGTGGGGATCCAAATGAGAGAGACGCCAGAGGGGTGACAGAGAAACCAGTAGTTCCAAGGGATGGTGACGGTGGGGGCAGTGTCATGAGGCATCACACCCTACAGGGGAGTGGTGGGCTCCCCAAGGCCTCCAGAAAAAAAAACAAAACAAAAAAACAACCCTCTTCTGTTCAGAGCAGCCAGGGTGGCAAGAAGAAGCTCCAGGGAGCTGCCCCACCCCCACCCGCAGACAGGTGTGCAGGAGGAAGACACCTCCCTAAGAGAAGGTGGCAAGGACTCCAGACCCGGTTTGTTTTGTTTTGTTTTGTTGTCTCATTTGCTGAATGAACTGGAGTGGTCACTAACTGCTCTGTGGCTCCTCATCATCCTAGGCAGGACAAGACCGTCCTGAGGACTGAAAGACCAGTTGACTTGGGAAAAGCCATCGCACTTTGAGAAGGACACACGAGACGATGGGAACATGTTTCGGCTTATCCCAGGGAGCCAGGTCTTGTATGATAGAATTTTTTTTCTTGAAAAATGAGAAGCAATTAAAAAAAAAAAGACATCTACTCAATCTTCTGAGCAGAATCTGCCACATATTCTTCTTTGGGGATGCTTGTCTCTTAATGGCTTCCTGTTTGGATTTTGTTTCCCCAGCCCAAGTTAATAAATTAGGTGCCCATGTATTGCCAGGCTGAGCCTGACAGTGACGGAGAGCTTGGCTGTGGAGCTGAGAGGGTGGAATGTGGGATCTGCAGGCCTGTGGAATGTAAGCATCGATTCTTTCATGGATCCCTCCTTCACTACAGATAAGATGACTCGAGGCTGTTTCCCTCCCCAATCTGGCTTTTTGGAAACCGAATAGAGACTGGACTCGACTCTCACACACAGGCTGGGTTTCTGCTTTCCTTTAGCAGTGGCTAAAACCTGAAATCCAGACGTCATATATGTCACAGATTCCAAACTCTGCAGAAGCAAGCTGCACAGAGGTGTGAAGAGAGGATTCCCCCCTCATGCAGAGAGGCACAGAGCTGGAGCCCTGGCAGAGGTTCTGCTGGGCCGGACGGAGGCCATTTGGGTTTTTCCTTTGCGTTCTGTGCACAGACAAAGCTTTGTACAAGCTGCACTTCATAGACACGTGTGCTTAGATCTGTCCTTGTCCGGGCTTTGTCAAAATCAAAGCGGCACACAGAAAGGACGCGTCTGCCCTCAGCACTAACCTGCCCGCTGTTCTAAGCAGCTAATTCTGATGGAGGTTAAAAGGCATAAGCAGAAAGAAAGGAAGGAAAAAAACAAACAACTCCACTCACGTTCCACCCGTTTCTCCAGCACGGCCAGGTGATTTGCAACTTCTGCTTTCAACTCGTTGATCTTAAACGCTCTGGGGGAAAAAAATGGGGAGAACAGATAAAACATGACCCAGACCAGCAAACATGTAAAGGGTCCCTACCTGAGGTGAGGTCTCTAAGGGGGCTGGAAAGGGGACCAAGACAGCAGGAGGTGCTTTTAAAGAAGAATACTCTCCCTGGGTAGTCTTGATTCTGGTATCTTTATTACTCTGTATTGGGTTCTCTGTACAGACTAAAGGTGGGTTGACCCAAGCATGCACCCTGCCCTGCCCAGCACAGACAGGTATGGGGTACTGCCCTGCTCCCTGTGGCTCAAAAGTGGCCTAAGATACCATACAGAAATCACTTTGAGAAACTGACCATTCTGACATGGAATTAGTAGGGTGTTGGTGAATGAAAAGGAAGCCCCCCACCCACACAGCATCTCAGTGGGTAACACTCATTTGTAAAACGGTGTTGTGCAGGAGGCTTCAAGTCTTGGAAGAATGGAGTTGGGGGGGTGGATTCATCACTCCCAGAACTCATCACCTACAAGCAGTCACTGGGCATGATTTTGGGGAGAAGATGAAGGTTTGCCAGAATGTGCCGGGCTAGGCTAGCTACAGAAGTTAGAGGGCTGGCTATGGCCAGGCCCAGCTCCCACCAGCCTGGAAAGTGTGTACACAGAGGATACGGTACCTGGAGAACTGCTCTGCCACCTGGGCCAGCACACCCTGGATGAGTTCTTCTCTTTCTACAAACCAAAGAAGAGAGAGCGATGCAGTACAGGCTGGGAGGAAGGACGCGGAGGCAGGCAGGTCACACTATCCCTGTGTGAGCTGCGGGTGTTGCCGTGAAGGATGCTTGGCCTCTCTGTCACGGAGAGCAGGGCCTCCCTGAAGGTTTCCCCTCTTCTCTGCTGCCTGCTCTTACTGGTCCCTTGTCAGTGGCCCAGGCTGACGCTCTTGGGGTACTACCACAGCTAGATAAGGCAGGCTGGCCCAGGGGCTCTAAATACGGATGGCTTTCTCTTAGTGCTCATTTTATGGGGACAATTACTATGACATAGTGGGGTCAATGCACTGCTGGAGTGAAAACATAGTGTTCTCAGGATGGGCCTGCAGAGAGGAAGCAGGCTGGGTGGAGCAGACCTGGCCTCTTGCTGCCTGCCCTGTAAAACTGGGTTGGGTGTCTGGTTTTACAAGGTCCAGGTCCCAAGCTGATCATAACTTGCCTCCTTCCTATTTCCTGACCAGCCCAATGCTGAGACTTATGGCAAGGTGCAGACGGCCATGCCACTGTCCTCTGTGCTCTTGGTCCCACTTAACCATTCATTCATGACCCCAAACTCAGAGACCCTATAAAGGAATTCATAGACTCTTCTACGTTGGCCTGGTTCTTAACTCGCCCCAGCAACCAAAACGAAGCAAACCAAACCAAGAGAGCCAAGAAAATACTTCAGTGATTTAGTCCAGCGATGGAACTCAAAAGCTAAACATGTCCCTATGTTTCCATCCAGTGCCTGCTTTCTGGTCAATGGTCAGGAACACACTCAAAGAATGTACCACAGCATCATTTAACAGGGTGAGAATCAGCACAGCCTGTCCATATGTGGTGTTTGCATGCACATGGAGGTCTGAGGACAGTTTGCAGGAGTCAGGCCTTTCATTCCACTGTGCGGATTTGGGGGACCAAACTCAGCTCACCAGGCTTGGCAGCAAGCACCCTTAACTGCTGAGCCATCTTGTGGGCCTCAGGATTTGTTAAATTAAATATGATGAATCTGTATTGTAGACTCACATTCTACTATTGGTAATAATTTCAGCTCAGCATACCTTTAAATCCCAGCATGTGGGAGGGTGGGGCGGGAGTTAGAGGGCCAGGTGGGCAAGAAGAACAAGTTCAAAGTCAGATTTAAACTGCACAATGAGATCCTGTCTAAATTGGAAAAAAAGAGGAAGGAAGAAAGAATCATTTTAAAATGTTCATGTCTGGGAGGCAGAGGCAGGAGGATGATCAGCAAATACATGATAAGCCAGCCAGAGTTACGTAGCAAGATCCTAACTTTAAAACCAAAACCAAAACCAAAACCAAGCAAAAACCAAGCAGAAAAGTTAACATCTGTTGTTAGCTGTAAAATGTGGTTTTTGAGAGGCTGAAGAAATCTTTCAGAGGTTAAGAACACTGGCTGCTCTTGCAGGAGACCAGGGTTTGACTCCCAGCACCCACATGGAGGCTCGCAGTCAACCATCTATAACCCCAGTCCCAGGGTACCCAATACCCCTTCTGACCTCTATGGGTATCAGGTATGCACACGGCACACAGCCATATGTTTAAGTCAAACATGCGTACTCATAAAATAAATAAATCTAAAAGACTTTTTCTAAATGGTGTTTCAAAGAACAACATAGAATGATACCATTTTTCAAACATGTTGGGAGGGAACCTTTGGGAATACCAACAGCAGTTATCTTTTGCTTGTAAGATTCCATTTTCCTATTTTTGCTTCCCCAGAGAGTCTTCATTTTCTACCATGAACATATGTTTTTAAAGATTTATTTATTATGTATACAGGGTTCTGTTTGCATGTATGTGAGGGCACCAGGTCTCACTATGGATGGTTGTGACCCATCATGGGGTTGCTGGAAATTGAACTCAGGACCTAAGGGAGAGCAGTCAGTGCTCTTAACCAGTGAGCCATTGTTCCAGCCCCTCATCCCACCCCACCCCATGAACATATTTTAATTTTGTAGTGAGAAAAAAAAGTTGTTTCCCCGCCTCATATCTTGGTCACTTGTACTCAGCCCAAGAAACAGAGCATTGCTGCTATCCCAGAAGTCTCCTTGGCCTCCCTTAACCCCTTTCCCTCCACAGGCCACCTGAGCTCTAAGCAGATGCCAGCTCACAGGCTTCCAGCTTCACAGGAAAGCAGGTGTGCTGGGTGTGCCCTCCAGTGTCTACCTCCTGCCAGTCTACAGATAAGACTGGGTCTCAGCGGTGCCTGTACCACAGACCTGTGATGCCAGGACACACCGTTACCAGGCTAATGCCACTAAAAACTTCAGAAGAAGCAATGCAGCTCATCACCGGTGTGAGTACCATTTCAAGCAGCACGTGGCTAGCTGGCACCATGCTGGCACAGGCAGATGGCACGCAGGTCACTTAAGGAAGTTCTGCAGTTAGGACTGGGCGGTGCAGCCCACTGTGGGAGCCCAGGAAGATGTGTTCAAGTTCGGACACAGCACTCCATCTCTCTGCTTCTTCAACAACAGGCTGCTTTAACAGTCCTTCCTATGGATGTTCAACGCAGCAGGGACAGTAGCCTGGTCCACCCCACTTCAGGCGTCTCTGCTCCTTCCTCTCTTTCTTTTGGCAGGATTTTGCTACGTAGCCTAGGCTGGCCTCTAACTTGGGTTATCTTTATGCTTCAAGCCTCCCACATGCCTACCCCCTTCCTTCCTTTTTTCCCCTTTCCTTTCCTCCCTCTTTCCTAAAATATACTTGCTAGTGTTTATTCACTGTACACAATAAAAAGAAAAAAAACAATCGAAACAAAGGAATCCATTTGGATCAACCTCTCAAACCCTCCATGCTTCACTACCTGTAGGAAACCCTTCTGGTGTCACGTGACCTTATACTCACTGTAAGGTCACTGGGAGTGTGGCTGTTCACTCCAGAGCAAGTTCAGTCACCCCAACCCAGCTTGCGGTTGTCTGCTTCCCATCTGCTCAGTCCAGATGTCTGCCCTAACCCACTTCCTCCTGGTGACCACCTCCCTAC
>CABHPR010142661.1:25241-44776 GCA_902168415.1 Peromyscus melanophrys | reverse complement strand
CATTTGGGCAGAAGGGCTTCATCATCTAGCCAGAAACTGAGCTATATATTAGCCATCACAGCAATAATATAAATATAATCCTATAATACTAAATTCTCCTTGTGTAGATAAAGTAAAAGATATATATATATATATATATATATATATATATATATATATATATATACCCATCTGCTCAATAGCACAACACAATATCTCCTCTGTGAACTTACCTAATTTCAGTCAATTTATTTCAGATACTTCAAAACAAACCCAGAGAATATAAATTTAGCACCTCAAAAACTCTTAAAAGATGACAAGAGCAGACATGGAGACAAAGATCACAACAAAAGAAATCATTTTTAAAGGAATGTTGAACATTTTTGAAACTATCAGCTGTTGGGGAAGGTCTTGAAGAATGCCAGAACTAAAATGCCAGGCCCAGACTTAAGCTGCAAAGAGGAGACCCCTTCTAGGCAACAGCAATTGTGGGAGACAGGAAGAAGAAGAAGAAGAAGAAGAAGAAGAAGAAGAAGAAGAAGAAGAAGGTGTGCTTAAGGAAGAAGTAGGAGATGGTAAGACGAGTAACCAAGAGACATGGGCAGACAAGACCATATAAACTTCAGTATTACATTCAGTGCTAATGACGTTCATTTAGAAAATTAGTTCTTCTCTTCTTGATCCATGCCCCCTGACTCCTCCCAAACTGGTCTATAGTATTTTTCAATGTTTCCTGGGTGCTAAATTTATAGATGCTGAAAAGGCATTCAGAGTGCAGTGAAAGTAGCATTGCAACCTGACAGATCTACTGTATTTCTTCTTCTTCCTCTACTTCTTCTTCCTCTTCTTCTTTTCCTCTTCCTCCTTCTTCTTATTTTTCTTCTCATCATTTGGAAGAACAAATGACTGTGGTGGAAGGCAAGTCTCACCAGACAATTGTGATCTAGTTAATAAGACAATATGTTTGTGACCAACCTTAAATGGGTGAATTTTTTGTATGTATATTGACACATTTGAAGCTGTAAACAGATGAATAAAGGGAGTAAGACTCAGATTTATTATTAGATTTTAGCAAAAAAAAATGGGTTGGATAGTGACCATCACTGGAATCTGAACAATAAAACTGGAAAAATGACTGTGACAATATGATAAGCACTGTGAGATGTCAGGAGAACAAGGGCTAAATTTGGATATATCTCATTAGAAAAATGGGCTGCAGAGATACCTCATGGTTAAAATGCTTGCATAAAACCACATCAGAAGGCTGGGTGGTGGTGGCGCACGCCTTTAATCCCAGCACTCGGGAGGCAGAGACAGGCGGATCTCTGTGAGTTCAAGGCCAGCCTGGGCTACCAAGTGAGTTCCAGGAAAGGCGCAAAGCTACACAGAGAAACCCTGTCTCAAAAAACCAAAAAAAAAAAAAAAACCCACATCAGAGAGTGTTCTCTGGCCTCCATACATATATGTACATATGTTCATGTCTCTACTATATGCAGGAACATACACACCAAAAAGGGGGAATGACAAGAAATATACATATTGAATAACTGCGTAGAAACATAAAAAAAATAGTTATTTGAGCTGTGAATACAGAAATGAGGACTTTTTACACAAGGTAGGGCGGTGTTTAAGCTGTTAATGAATGGTGCCAGTGGAGGTCAGAAGTGGATGTCAGATCCCCTGGAACCGGTGTTACAAACGACTATGAGCCACCATGTGGGTGCTGGAAGTCAAACCTAGGACCTCTGCAAGATCAACAAGTGATCTGCTGAGCCATCTCTTCATCCCCACCTACACATTCCCAAAAGACAAGCAGCAGTCACAATGATCAGTTTGAATTTGAACAGTAAGTAATTATCAAGCAAACTAGCAAGCTAGTAGTATCTATTTTGTTTAGGAATAGAAATTTATGTTGTATCACTGCACTTGTATTCTTAAATTCCATTAAGAGACATAACACTCTTCCAAATTGAGTTTATGGGACGTAAATCAGTGAGTTCTGCCTCCATAGCAAGTTAACTGTGATATAAGAACCTTGAGTGCAGGGGACATCTAAAGTGGCCCTTCGCTTGAAGATGGTGTCCTGGTTTGGTAGAATCATCAGATGATAAGAAAATCATCTTAACCAGCTAGCATGTCCAGGGAAGAGTTGTCTGAAACAGTCTAAGTCCGTCAAACTGGGAACATTGTTAATTAATTCATTAATACTCAAATGTATCTCATTGTCAATCACAAATTTTACGATTACCCAACAAACCTTCCAACAACTACTTAAGAAGAAGCCATGTCAGACATTAAGTGTTCATTAGAGCCAATTCCTTATAAAGTAATCACAACATTACCAATAACATCTAGTCTAAACTAAAACTAATCACCAAAACAAGTCAGCCAGTTACAAAATGGTTTCTTCCTTAACAAGAAGCACCACAATACTTTGTATAAGCAGAAGGCAGATGAGATGTGAATGTCCGTCCTCTACTGGGTGTATTTATAACCTAAAAGCCTTTAGAAATATTTCTTTTTATTTATAGTTATACATTGAGTTCTCAACCAATGAAGACAAATGGCTGGGATATTTTTTAAAATGTTCAACATTCCTTTAAAAATTGTCTCTTTTGTTTTTGATCTTTGTTTCCCTGTCCATTCCCAAGTCAGCTTTTAAGAATTTGTGTGGTGTTGAATTTATATTCACTGGGTTTGTTTTGGAATATCTGAAAAAAAAATTGATTGAAATTTAGACAAAGTCACCAAGGAGGCATTATGCTGTTCTGTTGAACAAAGTGGAAAACAAAACCTTTACAGTGATTTACCTTGAATGAGGGCAAAGTTAGAGTGTGGACACAATTATGATCCTCAGACTTGGCTTCCAATAACTCTACTCCCCAATTCTCCAGTCTATGGTCTGTTTAGAAGGCCAACTTTGATGGTATTTTAGTACCATGTATAACACATGTCATATAAGAGATGTGCAAAGGGAACTCATAAACAAAAGTGACTACTGAATAGCAGATTCCCATAAATGACCCAAGACAGTAGATACATTTCATTCACAAAAGACAGGGGTTGATGCCGGAGATGGCATATAAGATGGCTGACGTGCTGCCAGCAGAGATTGGAGAAAAGGGGACCCGAGATTGTGGACCATCAACCCTCCATATGTTCCCCTCCAGATCTTCTCCTTAGCATGCCTCTAGAGGGCCAAGGCAGAAATGCCTACATGTCCCAAGGTCATGCTTTATGGCATGCACATGTCATGCCCTCTTCCATATAAATATTTCTTGTAATACTAGTCTTTTTCTTCTATCTGATCTTCATGTTCTGTGTTCCTAGATCAATGGTGATTTCTGTGATGCAGGAAAGGAGTAAAGTAGATTTCACAGGAAGTTATACAGAGATGATCACTCAGGCTGGGGTTAAGGCAGTTATGCAGTTCATGGGAAAGAACCTGCAGCCTGGAGAAGCTTTTTAGGCTTGGATAAACTGTACTGAATGTATGGTCAACTATAACACATGATATGATGTGTATCAACACACTGGACTTGAATTGGCCACAATGAATAATTCAGTTTCTGAGGATATTCCAAGGACATTGTGTAAAACTTGAGACCCTAAGGGGTATTGACTGAAGACTATGGATGGAGTAACATATAGATGGGATGACAAACTAAAAGTGGGGGAACCTAGAATAGGAGGAAAATAGTGGCCTCCACCAAGAAAGGGAGATGGCAACATTAATATAGATTTTTTTTTATTCCTCCTGAAGGAGTGTGGAGATAATGTGACAATTGATGGGGTGATTGTTACAAGCTTTATTGGGTTCTTAGATTGAAAGGAGCTGCCAAGAAAGGTGAGCTTCCTTTCATAGAAGCTCTATAAATTATATTAAGTCTTCCTTGGAAATGTTGGATATAGAAGGACAGAAGTCTTGTCTGAGGTTATTGTAGCCCACCAGTCATGGGGCTTCGAAACTGCTGAGGCTGGTCCCCGGCAGGTTGAGAAGAAAAGTATTTCAAAATAGGAGAACGTATGACTATATCCACATGAGTGTAAGATAAGAGCAGGCTGAGGCCGGGCGGTGGTGGCGCACGCCTTTAATCCCAGCACTCGGGAGGCAGAGCCAGGCGAATCTCTGTGAGTTCGAGGCCAGCCTGGTCTCCAAAGCGAGTTCCAGGAAAGGCGCAAAGCTACACAGAGAAACCCTGTCTCGAAAAACCAAAAAAAAAAAAAAAAAAAAAAGAGCAGGCTGAGGAAATGGCAACTAAGTGCTGGTAGAAGTTAGAGTGTGTTACAGGAGAAAAAAAGTTGAAGAATCGTGTAAAGGACTCTTGGCAACCAAACTAAGAACTAAAACCATAATGGGAACATATTTTAATGCTTCATAAAAATAATTTTGGTAGTAGTATTGTGAGGTAATTCAGGGAGATGGATCCTAAGGCAGCAAGCTCAGAATCTACCTGTTAAAACTTGTCTAGCACCTGACCCAAGGGTTAGATAGAACAGAAAGATTTGAGGGATATTTCATTATAACACCTGGAAATAGAATAAAACCAGCAAGCATAGCACCAAAGAGTTCCTATAAACATTATATTTGGACAAATTTCTGCTGAAGTTTTGACCCCTCACTAACATTTTTGGAAGAGCAGATAGCCTCATAGGAAGGCAGCCTTCAGTAATTTGTCCTGCTGCATTTTCTGGAAAATTCCAATAAAAATAAAGAAGATAATGGAACTGACCTAGGATAGTTCATAGCAGAAATTCTGAGATCTTTAACTCTGAATGTACTAGCACATTTCTTTACCTATTTACTTCCTCTGTATATCTTTCCTCACAGAGGATTCTTGGCCATCTCTTTGGATCGTGCTCTACCAAGAATATGTTTATTTGCCTTAACAAGAAGCACCACATGCTTGGTGTAAGCAGAAGACCAAAATGCAGATAGATGAGATGTGGATTTCCACCTTCTACTGGGTGTGTTCATAACCGAAAAGCCTTTTAAAATATTTATTTTTATTTCTTTTATAGTTTTTGAGATTTTAATATAATTACATCATTTTTCTCTTCCCTTTTCTCCCTCCAAACCTTCTCCTATACACCTCCTTGCTCTTTTTCAAATTCATGGTCTGATTTTATTAATTGTTGTTTCATACATACATGTTTGCATGTGCGTGTACGTGTGTGTGTTGTTTGTTCGATCTCCATATGACCTCCCCTTGTTCTTCTATCACAGTCTTCCTCTTCATCATCATCACTTTCCTTTAGACTATTCCTTCCCATATTGTACTTGTGTTGGTTTACTTCCCCTCAGTCACAGAATCAATGCTATTATTTGTGCAAATATATCAGACTAATGTATCAGGTTGAAGACTGAGGGCCTGGCCCAATTCAAGAATACTGATGGTAACCCTTGTAAGCATCAGGTTAGCACAATTGTAGTAATACTCCAGACAACATTGACCTTTTTATTCATGTGTGAAGTGGACATTTGCAGCTGCTCTAATCACATCCACAGTACCAGGAGCTGCCCTGTGGAAAAGCCCAACCATGGAGTCATGTAGAAAAAGCCATCATGAGAAACGACTGTAAGTATTTACATAAACCAACAATTATGCTTTTTAAAGGAAGTCAAAGTTAGCCTGTATTTCAAGTGCCTGTTCCTAGAACCTATGCCATTTCCTATGTATACTGCTTTTCAGAGTGAGACTTTTGTTCTCATACCTAGATAAACTGGGGAGCAAAACACAAAATATACAATACACACACAAAAAAAAAAACCTCTGCATAAGTAAAAGAATCAGAGAAGATGGCTTGTAATTTGGGAAACCACAAATTGCTTTACTTGGATATTATCTTAATGAAACTCACAAGCCTCCCATAGACATCTATGGTGGTTTGAGTAAAAATGGTCCACATAGGTTCATATGTTTGAATGTTTGATTCTCAGTTAGTTAAAATGTTTGCGAAGTATTAAAAGGTGTAGTCTTATTGAAGCAGGTGTGACATTGTTGGAAAAGGTATGTCAATTGGGAGATGGCTTTGGGTTACAAAAATTCCATACTAAACCCAGCTTGACTGACTCTGCCTGCAACTTGTGGATTAGATAGGAGCTCTCTACTACTTCTCCAGCACCGTGCCTGCCTGCCTGCCCCCATATTCCCCACCATGAAGATAAGGGACTCACCCTCTGAAACTGTAAGCAAGCCCCAAATTAAATGATTGCTTCTATAAGTTGCTGTCATCATGGTATCTCTTCACAGCAATAGAACAGTAACTAAGACAAAACCCATGCCTGAAATGTAAAATGTCTGCAACAAACCTTGAGTAACTCCTAGATGCTTGATTTGAAGCTTTAAATATTAAATCCAACAACACTATTTATTTCACAAGGGATGTAGTAAGTACATGCCTAAGGCCAGAAACTGTTTCTCTTTGTCTGCTTCATGTTTCTGATTTTAAGGCTTCCATAGTTACAAAAAAAATAGTAAGATTTGTTGAAAAGGAAAATGTCTATACATATTTTTTGCATGGTGATATAGAAAGAGATTTTGCTGATGGGAAACAAGTGTCTCTCTAATAAATCAAGAGAATAGACTCTCAAGGGATAGGTAGAGGGTGGAAATTTTTAAAGGTTGTAAAAAGTTGATATAACTAAAACTCAGGAGACAGGAAAGAAACAAGACCCTAGAGGCAGATTTGTGTCTCAGGGGGTCCTACAGGCATCAAAGTAAGTGGAAATCATGATTTCTAGCTCCTAGACAAACTGAAAGAAAATTATCTTTCCTCCTTTTCTTCCCAGTGTTTTCAGGGACAATAGAAAGACCAGACAGAAGCCTTTAGGAGGGGTGATATTTATAAGCTGGTGGCAAATATCCTTTTATTCAATCCAAGACTAGTTGTAGGGCAATGAATATGACCAAGGACAAGCCTCATTTTACAGCAGCTAATACAGGGTTGTCTATTTGTACTTCACAGTGGGAGCCACACTATTGTATATTGTGTATTGCATGCAATAGACCATGTAAGTACATTTTTATTCATGCTGTGGAATAGCACATATTATACAATGATACATCATGATGGCTTAAGCTACTGGTAAGCAAACAACACTCTGCTTGTTCATTTAAAATGGGTTATTATAGTAGAATGTTAGTGCAATGGAACTATATTCATATAAAAGAGATGCAAGTGTGAATTTTGCCCAGAAAATAAATCTAACAATATTGAATATTTTTAATGGATACTTGTTAGTGTTTATTGTATAACACATAGTAATATAAGGATATAGTGGAGTTCAAACTCCTCTTCTGAGAACATTTGATCTTCTTCATTAGAGTGAATATGATGGTCATCAGCAGGCAGCATCACTATAGCTATGGGTAATCATTTTTTTTAAATTGTTCTCTCATATATTACATGCTGATCAGTTTCCCCTCCCAGCCCCTCTCATCTCACCTTCCCTCTCCCTGATCCATTCCTCCTCCTTTCCCTTCAGAAAATGGCAGGCCTCCCAGGGATATCAACCAAACATGTCATATCAAGTTGAAATAAGACTAGGCACCTCCCCTTGTATCAGGGCTGACTGGGGCAAACCAGTAGGAGGAAAAGGGACTCAAAAGCAGACAAAAGAGACAGAGACATCCCCCACTCCCACTGTTAGGAGTCCTACAAAAAGACTAAGCTACAAAACCACAACATTTATGCAAGGACCTAGGTCAGACCCATGCAGGCTCCCCAATTGTCAGTTCAGTCTCTGTGAACCCCTAGGAGCTTAGATCTTACTTATGCTCTGTGTTTATAAAAGTGTAGATTTATTAATTGGCTTAAATTCCTAATTAAAATTTATTTTTCAATGTTGTTCCTTGCTAACATTTTGTTTCTAATTTTTGAACTGCAAATGAGGCAAAGAAGTTCAACTTGGTTTATTTAAATAAGAATTTTATCTACCAGGGCTTATCACCAGGGTGAGCTTTGTAATTTCAACTTATCATCCCAGGGTAGGATAGTTAATGTATACATCACTACTGGTAGTCCTCATGCCCCATTGTTTGGTAAAACTCAAGTTTGGATATTACTTTTTAAGTGCTTTTCGATTTGGTTATTACTTTAGTTAATAGAATTTTAGCAAAGCAAAATAGAGTGTCCTCATCATTGTGGGTGGTCCTCATACAACCAAGAGAGGACCTTAGGAGAAAACCTGAAAAACAAAGGATCTTCCTCTAGTAGACGTTAGACTCAAGTTTGCAACATCAACTCTTAATTATAATTTCTAAGATGCTGTGTTACTCTACAAATTGTGTACTTGCAAGCTCTGAACAATCTTCTCCTTCTCACCTCTTCCCTCCCTCTTCTCTACTCTCCACTCTCCTTTAGGTTCTCTTTTTTCTTCTTCTCTACTTCTCTCTTCCCTCTTCTCCTCTGTCTCTCCCTTCTCTATATTGATTCTCTGGATATCTCCTATAATAAAGAAATGAAGGAAACTTCTTAAAATTCTTAAATAAAACTCAACTGTTTTCAACTTTCTTTCCTTTTCTTTTCTTACTTTTCTTCCCTTTTTGATAACTGATAAATAAGAGAAGAATCAGTATTAAAACCGAAGCCTCAAACTTACTTTTTAATTGTTATCTCAAGATCCTTTAACTTTATCTGTAGAAGGTCAAATAGTAAAGGCTGTAGACTCTCAAGGCACTCATGTGCTCCCTGGCAATTACTCAGCAATGTCACTGTATTACAAAAGCCACTTTGGACAATACAGCGATAGATGAGTGTGACTGTGTCCAAAGAAACTTTATGGGCACTGAGGTTTGAGTTCTGTATGGTTTTATACATTAGATGGCATTATTCTACTTCATGCAATTGCCATCTAAAAAATAAATAAATAAAAACTCCACAACAAAATTCCATCATAGGGAGCATTAGGGCCTTACAAAGACAGTGAGTCAGATTGGTCATCTGGGCAGCTTCCTGTGCTTGAGGTCTAAACACGAAATTGCATTTCTATTATATTAATATTTTATCACTTCTTGAGGAATTTCTTACAGAATTCAGACATGGAGGAGAACAGCACATTATGCATGATGGAAGGACAAGGTGTTTCAGGCTATGGAGGAGAACAGCATGTTCTATATGATTGAAGGGCAAGGCAAGGAAAGGTCTTTAGCTGAAGTTTTCCTGTGTCCCACCTGACCCATGGTCAGGACAAATCTCTCTCACCCTCCAGTCCTGCAGCTGCTTGGATCCAAGTAAACTCACAGAGGCTTTTATTAATTAAAACTGCTCGGCCATTAGCTCAGGCCTACCACTGACTAGCTCTTACATTTAAACTAACCCATAATTCTTTTTTTTTTTTTTTTTTTTTTTTTTTTTGGTTTTTCGAGACAGGGTTTCTCTGTGTAGCTTTGCGCCTTTCCTGGAGCTCACTTGGTAGCCCAGGCTGGCCTCGAACTCACAGAGATCCACCTGCCTCTGCCTCCCGAGTGCTGGGATTAAAGGCGTGCGCCACCAACGCCTGGCCATAATTCTTATTTATGTTTAGCCACATGGCTTGGTACCTTTTCTCTGTTCTGCTTTCACATCTTGCTTCCTCTGTGTCTGGCTGGCGACTCCTGACTCTTCCCAGAATTCCCTTCTCTGCTTGTCCTGCCTATACATCCTGCCTGGCTACTGGCCAATCAGCACTTTATTTATTAACCAATCAGAGCAACACATTCACAGCATATAGAGCGATATCCACAACAAAGGTCACTATTGGTCACCATTTCATTTCCAACACTCTCTTAAGAGGATTGCCAGGATCATTGCTTCTATCAGAGACTATACCTGCCAACTATGATTTTCCATCTTTCTGTGGGATCTACTTTGTCTTCTGTGTATATATCCATTAGATTTTCTAGAAACATAAACTACTGAAACCAATATCACAATCAGCCATTATTATTTTCTTCTTTACTTTTCCTGCTTTCTCACAGATCCACTTTAACCTGCAAGCAAGGTGTCAGGGCATTTTCATTGTATTGCTATTTACTCTTCAGCTCAATAGTTTTTTCAAAGCAGACACACCATTGACATTTTGCAGTATTAATCTCCACCAGTGCAATATGCCTAATTGTTTCTAATGAAATAAAAAAGAAGGAGTTTGGGGGAAAATTGGAAGAGGAAAAAAACTCTGCAGTGTCTTCTTTCAGATAGTTTCTAAAGTCAATAACATTGAACAACAGCAAACAGATGGCCTCTAAACTACAGAGTCTTCAGTAATTGTCAAGGTGGTATGGAATTGAAAACTGTCACAGCCATTTTCACTTTAAGTTCGTCTTTTGGGAAGAAGTTTGTGTACTCGGCCTGGATATAGAATAATAGAGATGCAAACATTATGTGATGAACTTGGATCAGAATAGCTGCTTGAATCAACATGAAAGTAATCATTGGTTTCTAAAACAGACATACAAGATATGAAGATGAGCAGGAGAATGCCAGACAATAAAATCAGACTACAAATCTTTGAGTAAACCACAAAGGGCATTGTATACACCACTTTCCAGTCCTTATCTGATTTATTTTTATGTGGGATTATTAAGTACAGATCAGTAGATGTTACTACTTTATTTCAAAGTCATCTCTTTGGGAAACATGATTGTTCAGAGGGGGCAGGGTTGTGTTCACATGAACCACTTCTCCAGTTTTTCCTGACAGATGTCTAAAATGCCTGCAAGATACTAGGATCAGTTCAGAACCACCTCAGAAGCAGCATGGCTCAGTGAACCGAGCAATTGAGTACAACTCTGGGGAACCCATATTCTAATGCTGATTTTTTTAATCGCCTCATGGGATCTAATTCTGCCATCTGCACATAGGGATCAGATTGACATGGACACAGGATTACAGCCAGAATTTCAGAAAATATGCAATTGACCACGTACAGCTTACCTTTCATCATTCCCTAGATTTTAACTCCTCATCCATTCACACAGTGAAGAACACTGGTACTGTGACTAAAATGATGGTCTTATCCCAGACGGTGATGACTGGCTAGAAAGAATGAGAGCAGAGGGGAAGTGGGTCTGGGAGAGTGTGAACATAAGGAGAGCAGGGAGGAGTTGAGGGAAGGGAAACTGTGATGGGGATGTATTGTACGAGAGGAGAATATTTCAACAAAAATCAAAAAGAAAAAGAAAGAATGAAAACAAGTACCTTGATTATTGAGAGATCACATAAAATATTTTTTACACAGGTAACAAGAAAATGAATTTAAAATAAATTTTTGAAATGAATTAACTCTTATATAAGATGCAGCTTTTATTTTATATCTATTACTGTTCAAAACTGGTCATATTTTGCTTCGTAAGCCGTGTGTGTATTTTGCTGCTCAGCCTGTGTTTATGCTGGCAAACATGCTGATTTCCAAGAAGACAACTCGTTCATGGCAAGCAGCTAATGCTTTTTCCAAAGTAACTGTTTCCCTTCTTTATCAAAATAGAACAACTCAAGCTCTACTCAGCACCAAGATGCTGATTTTTCTCTGTTGCAATCTAAAGAATCAGCTCTTCAGCTCAGAGGTACCCAAGCTTACCAAGGAAACCCATGAGCTCCTTTGAAGCTTCAATTAAAACCAAACAGGATATTGCAAGGAGCAACATGCAGACCTTAAGCAAGCTGATGCCATCCTGTGTCCTGATATTATGATGAGGACCTCAGTACTTGGCTTTCACTTTTTCTGTTCTAGTGCAAACCCGGCATACCCAGCTCTATTATCCTTACAGTGCAAACATGACCGCCACTTCCATCCCACTGTTCTTGGGCTAGCATGATGATGGTGGTACTCATTATGGAAATCTAACATTTCATCGCAAGACATCTTGGAACAATTTGCAACACCTACCATCACAGCAACTGGTCGTTCCCTGGAACAGACAAATACATTAGTAAATTCAGACATTGGCAAGTATGGAATTTTAACCTTTGACTAGTGGAAAATGTAGTAAGAATAAAAATAAGTAAACATCACATTGGTCACTTTGACATTTTAAAAGTTAGACATATTTGGGACCATTTCATAATTATATGATTATAATTTAATTATTATGCATTTACACAATACTTTATAATTTAGAATACACAGATTGTTTTTATTGTATGTGAATTCCGCATCTGTTGTATTTGTTCCTTCCTAAGCAATGTCTTCAAACACCCTAAGAGTTTTAATCTTATCGTAAAAATGTGCTAAGAATCTCTATTGGAATCCTTCATGAATGTGAAGAGAAACGCATCTGACAATTGCAAAATCAGTTAACTGACTAAAATCAAGCAACAATTCCCAGGCATTCTTCCTTCATCCTAGAATTTTCAGTCTCACAAGACTGTCATTCTTCTACAAAAAGGCCAGAGCTTCGTGTCAACAATATCTGAATCTATACCTCAGTGTCTAAACTAAACATGCATTCGAGAGGGGTAAAATAATGATTAAATGTTTTTGTAAATATCCAAAAATAATTCATTTTGTTTATTTAAGAATCTGATGATCATGTACTCTCAATTCCAGAATATTATATGAACCTTTTGGTTGCTTGTGAGCTAAGATAAGGCTGTTGAAACTTGAAGTGGCCATGAAGATTATTTTAACCAAACACTCATTTAGCAGAAAGAGGGAAGGGGCACTGGGTGACTTGCTCAAAGCAAAATGGTCAGTAAATACTAGAGCTAGTGCAAAAGGCCCATCTGAGATTCTCTTGATACTAGTTGGCTCTGCTGGTGAAATTTTCCATAGAGACTGATATTAACCAAAGACATGTCACATTTTCTAGAAAATGAGAAAGTAAGCAATCTTTATGGTCACTGTTTGTGTTTTGTGTTTATTTATTACATGCTGTATCTCATAGCCTAGGTGTCCATCAACTGATAAATAGATAATAACAATATGTTGCATCTCAACAATGGAATATTAGTTAAGAAAATGGAATCATGAATATCACAGATAAATGATGGAACTGGAAATAATCATTCTGATTATTTAATGAAAAATAATAACCTAGAATTTTTTTTATTTTTTCTCATTTGTAAATGTTAGCTTTCAATTTCCAAGTGTGTGTGTTGGATTTGGAATGAGCATAGAGGTCAGCAAGTTAGTAAAGGGTCATGGAAGGAGATTTCAAGGGAGGGGAGATTGAACACAGTGATAACTCTAAAGTGAAATAATGAAACAAAAAGAGTTAAGTGTGGAAAGGGAAGGACACATTTATAGGAAGGGATAAATAAGTCCAAAGACAATCAGAAATAGACATTTGGAACCTACCACTGTAGAAGCTTACTAAAATATATACATAAATATATAAAAAATAGTTTCATTAGAGTTACTATATAACAGGGTAACAGTGTCCCTAATAAATAGCATAGGCTAGCAAACAGTTCAGTGCCAGGAATAGAAGACCTCTTTGGGGCTTATTGTCCATTGAGATTTCATAGACAGACCCAAAATATTCTTGGTTACTCTACAGAACTTGATAGCAAGACCCTCTTTCTGAAGACATTACTTACTTAAGTCAGGGAACATGGACAAATGAAGCTGTTACTGTCCAGGAAGTTCATATTGACCTGGAAACTTTCATATGCTGTAAGGTGCTATGCATTCTACCCAAGGAAAAATAATCATCGATCTTACCCAGATATGAACTGTATGAGCTATAATAAACACTGGCCTGGCAAGACCACTGGTGCAATTGAGGCATAAACAACATGTGAGTAACCAATCACTTTCTGATTGGATTTAAGTTGTACAAGATGAAACCCACATCTAGTATCAATATGAAGGTCAAGAACCTATGGCAAGACAAGTCACAAGCCCTAGGGTGGACCACTACTATTACGCTAATACATGGACACAATATTTAACCTATTCCTAATCACTTCTCTTTGTATCCATAGATTAATGCATCTCACAACCCTCATCAGAAAGCTTTTTGCTGTAGACTAAAATTAGCATAGAGAGGTACAAATGGGCAAGGGACAGAGAATAAGAAGCTGTAGAATGCTAAGCCCTAAACAGTAGATTTGTATCATCCCTTGAGAACAGATAGCTGCTGGTGGGGGAGGCTGGGGAAGAGTAAGTTTTCAAGGGCATGGAAGTCAGACAGTGGTGGTGGCTTCTTTAATCCCAGCTCTCAGGAGGCAGAAACAGGCAGATGTCTGAGTTTAAGGCCAGCCTGGTTTAAATAGAGAGTTCTAGGACAGCCAGGGAGACACAGAGGAACCCTGTTTCAAAAGGAAAACAAAACAAACAAACAACAACAAAAATCAAAGGCATGGCCCCTGGTAGATTGACCATACTTCAGTTAAAGATCACACATTCAAGAATATGAGCAGCACAAATTGTTCTTAATGAGTTTTTTTAAAAAAGGATACAAAGTTGGATGTGTAGGGGAGTGTAGTGAATCTGGGAAAGGTAGGGGGAAAAGGGTAAGTATATCAAAACACATTGTACAAAATTCTCAAAGAACTAATACAAAAGAGAAAAATAAAGCAATACATGCTTCATTCTCAGTTTGACATTGACTGCTTCAGAAAACTGGGATATAAAACCAACTTCGGGATTATCCACTTTACTCTATCAATATTCTGTTTAAAGTTTGAAACCTTCACCAAGCAGAAACTATGGAGGATAGAATCCAAGCAAGGCAATGGTATTGCTTCTACAAAAGTTCACCGAGGAAGAACACCACAACTCCTATGGAAATGGCCCAGATGTGCCATGAGGAATGGAAGCTGGCAGGACCATCCTATTTCCACCTCTTTGAACTTTATGAACATCAACATATCAGCAAAAATAAGCCATGGCCTTAAAGTAGAGAAACCCTAATTTGCTACCATCAATTTCTTCTTTCCTCAAGTTGGAAGGTGAAGTATCCAGTACCTTTCTCTTGGAGAACAGAAGGATCATGTGATATCAGGAAGCTAGCCTAAAGTGTTTGGAGTCTTACTAGATAAATAATATTTTGTGTTCTGTGAATGGTTTTGGGCTCCTTTGTGTTTCTGAATTATAGCAATCTTCTAGCATGACATGTTAAACCAGCGTCGCATTTAGTCTCCTGAATGAGGCCCTCCACCGAGCAGCCCTTGTCTGGGTGGGACAAGAGCTCTAGCTGGTATTGGCCCTCCTGACTTTTTGGGGGGGGAGTGGTTCGAGACAGGGTTTCTCTGTGTATTTTTGGTGCCTGTCCTGGATCTCACTCTACAGATCAGGCTGGCCTCAAACTCATAGAGATCTGCCTGGCTCTGCCTAAAGGCGAACACCACCACCACCCGGTGGCCCTCCCCAAGCAGGCCTCCTGACTGTGTATGGAACATCTTCTCTTGAAAAGCTTCATCCTTGATATCTGTGTCTCCACATGAATGAGCTGACTACTCAGACCACAAACTACTATCATTTTCTTTTCCTTCTGTCTAAGCCTCTTCTGCAAGTTCCTTATATACCCATGTTTATGTTACCATGTGACTTTAGAGCATTTCCCATGAGACCCCTGAAATAATCATGATCACTGTTAGTTGGATTTCTTCTCAAAAGACTGCAGAAACTTGATCCAACAGATAACTTTATGAAGCAGGTAAAAGAGGGATAGATGAGACCCAAAAAAAAGGAGGGGAAAGTCTAGTGAATTATGCATGCTGAGTGCGCAACTGTCAGGCAGGTTGATTGACATTCATTTCTGAAACCATCTAAAAAGCATGAAAAAAATAAGATCATCCTTTCTAAAACATGTAAAAGATGTCAGGGTGTGTTAAGTAGATTGTTACAGGACCAGAGAAAGACCATATGTATTCACAGGCATGATGTTTTAGCTATGTTTTGGAGACCCTGAAGACATGGTGCTAGGAATAAATGTGATTGCAAATAACAAAATGCACACAAACTATACATTAAGCCCATTTCTCTCACAGGGAAGACAATACAATAGGACAATTGCAGCGAGCAGTTTAGTTTTTGAGATCTTCTAAAATCAGGAATTGTTCAGTCATTTTGTGTCCCCATCCTCAGGGTATGATTTCTCATCTACATGCTTGTTGCCTCATGATCACAAAGATGATGCTGCATGTCCAGGTACCATATCCAGCATCCAGCTTCATTTGACCACTTTATAAAGGGGGGGGGGAATATCTCAGCATCCTCTAACGCTCTACCATCATTTCCAGGTAATCAATGGCCCTTTGGGAATAGAACTGCCGCAGATGCTCATACCAAGTGAAGAAGTTTGTCCTACCTTCTTCATAGAAAGGAGTAAGGAAAAATATTTAGCCACAGAAATTAATCTCTTATAAATATTTTTAATGAATGTGTGGATATATTTAGCATTGAAAGCTGTTTGATTTTCTCTTTTCTGTCTTATAAAGTAATATCAGAATCCTACCATCCCTGAATTCTGAAACAAACTCACAGCCATTCTCAATTCCTAATCATTTAAACTTGGGCTTACTAACCCCCAAAGATACCGTTTCTTTAAGTTTCTTTTATTTTTGAATTTCTTTTATGTGCTATCTTCATCCACAGACACTCAAATGTGACATCAACAGTTCCCAGACTTCAGTCATTTAGTTGTTTGCTCCTGCCTGCTTCTACTTGACCCTCGTCATTGCCCTAATGAACAGACCCAGTGTCTTTATGCCCAAAGTCTCAGCCAGCCTCCTCCACTGGGCTCTCAAGATCCAACAGGGATTTTCAAGTGGGTCACAGCAACAAGAGGTTTCACTGGAGCCCTAAAATTTTTCAAATGTCTATTGTGTTTTTAAATCTTAATTTTTGGCAACTGCTCATTATGCACTGTTACATTGCAATTTAAAACAATCACAGAAAGAACGAGTAGTTTTGTCCTTTACTTGCCCAATCTTAGAGATTTCTCCACATTGAGTCTTTGTGCTGTGAGGTGGTCTTTCTGTATGCTGTGAATATGTGTCATTACCGTTGGTTAATAAAGAGGCTGATCTGGCCTATGGCAAGACAGGTTATAGCCAGGTGGGAAATCTAAACAAAGATACAGAGAGAAGAAAAGAGGAGTCAGGGAGATATCAGTCCGCCGCCCAAGAAGCAACATGCCAGCAGACTGGTAATGCCACGGCCACGTGGCAATACATAGATTAATATAAATAGGTTAATTTAAGATGAAAGAGCTAGCTAGCAAGAAGCCTGAGCCATAGACCAAACAGTTTGTAATTAATATTAAGTCTTTGACTGGTTATCTTGGAACTGGCAGGCAGGAAAGATTTATCCAGCTATATCTTTGGGTTCTATTTTCATATTTTTCTTCTAGCATTCAACCTGATGTTGTATGTTTTTCAATGCTGATGCTCTGCACCATGAAAGAAAAAATTCAGAAAGATAGGAACAGCATATGTGTATGCACATATACACATTTACACACACACACACACACACACACACACACACACACACACACACCTCTGCACATACACACATACACACATTCATATCTCTTGGAAAGAGGCAATTTTGACAATAATGCTGAAAAAAACATTTAGTATAAATCTAAACTCACAGCACTGGTCTGTCTACTATAATGTATTTATATAATTACATTATAGATATTTTCTGAATATTTCTACAGTTATAGAAATATTGAGTCTATTGTGGTCTTTTGGACTTTTAATACTATTTAAGCTTATACATAAATATTTAAAATGTAGTATTTCTCTATGTCAAGTTATAACTGTGAAACTTTCTTCTCTAAGATTACTCTTTCATTAGCACTTAATGTATCAGCGCTTCATAGAATCCAGCTCAGTTATTTTGGCTTTTATTCCTGTATATCTTGAGTCTATTTGTTACTAATTCTTGCCATCAGAGGCTGTTCCTCTTCAATAATCTGTACTAGATATGGTTAGAACTACTGGCCCATCTCATCAATTTCTTCTACTAACAATTTACACAATGAAATCAATTCTATCATTTTGATGAACACACATATCTACTCTTGAAGCTGAATCAAATCATGATTACCAGTTCAATTTGCTGTAACTTCTCTTTATATTTAACATCTTTATTCTTTATCCTATGGATGGATGGATGGCTTTTACTTTCTACACTTACTATGCTCATTCTAGGATCATCACAATTCCTGAACCAAGTAAACATGAAGAGTCTCTTAGTGTGCAGAAGTCTATTCTACTACTCTTTGAAGTTTCTTACCTGGTTTTCAAAGCCACAGCTGTGTGAAGCTTCTTAAGCTTACATTAACTCTCCTTTGTTCATTAAAATGTCTAGCAAATTTCATTGTTGTGATAACCAGAAAAATAATGTCACTGTAGGCTTGAGCTACACACAAAAACTATGAATATGCACCAAATGGATTGTTATGCTCTTTACAGTTTTACACACAAAACCACTTGGTTAAATGAGAGTGATGCCAATCATAGCCCACTGAATGTGTGTTCATATAGCTGGCAAATGTTTAAATTCAAAATTCTTTCATTCACATCAGGAGGCAAGGCTCAGCAGATGCTTCCATATGTTATCACCCCTTGTTAAGGCAGAAGGTGTTAATTAAACAAATAATTCATATTAAGAATGCATATGATTAAAAAATCACAATGAATTAATCTGTTGTATGCTTCCCCAATGGCTGCTAGCCAGGATGAAGCCTTTAGTCACAACATATACATTCACACATTCAGTGTCATATGTATAAATGTATACAAGTAGAATTGTTAATATATTATAAATACTCATATTCTGTGAGAAATTACACATTTTTCCACACAAGTGTGCATCATGGAGGATTGCACTGGTACTGTTTACAGTAGAAATAACACATACCCACATTGTTCCTAATTCAGGTAGAGTAGTGAATTATCCTATAGACTTACACTTTTGTTGCAAAGGTAAAACCATTCGAACTATATGATTTATAATAAAGGGAAGATACACCAAAATCTGTTTGAGGTTCAGTTAGACTTTTAAAGAAAAAGATCACATTTCCAGTTAAAACACCTCATTTATTTCAAGTATCCTAGCCAAGTATACAATTTAGTACTTAGGTTTCCAGAATATACAACTGGCACAGAAGTAGGAAAAGAGTATTACGACCTCAATAAATAAAAACCACATAAAAATATGAATCATAGTAAAGTCCATGGCATCAGCAATTAGTACAAGTGTTCAAGACTGACCATGAAACTCAAGCTAGTCAATCCAATATGTATGTGTTGCACAGCAAAGAGCCAGTGACATTCATTAGTAGCAACTACTGGATATTTGAGAAGATAAGAGATTGTAGCTGGAATTTACTCCAGTCCTGCCTGGCCCGTGGTCAGGACAAATCTCTCTCATCCGCCAGTCCCAAAGCCACTCAGACTCAACCAAGTAAACACACAGAGACTTATATTGCTTACAAACTGTATGGCTGTGGCAGGCTTCTTGCTATCTAATTCTTCTATCTTAAATTAACCCATGTCTATTAGTCTATAAGTTGCCACATGACTTGTGGCCTTCCAGTACCTTACATCTTGCTTGTCATGGCTGCAGCTGGCAGTGTCTCTCTGACTCAGCCTTCCACTTCCCAGAATTC
>CABHPR010142661.1:0-25141 GCA_902168415.1 Peromyscus melanophrys | reverse complement strand
GCACAGAGACTTATATTGCTTACAAACTGTATGGCTGTGGCAGGCTTCTTGCTATCTAATTCTTCTATCTTAAATTAACCCATGTCTATTAGTCTATAAGTTGCCACATGACTTGTGGCCTTCCAGTACCTTACATCTTGCTTGTCATGGCTGCAGCTGGCAGTGTCTCTCTGACTCAGCCTTCCACTTCCCAGAATTCTCCTCTCTCCTTATCCCACCTATACTTCCTGCCTGGCTACTGGCCAATCAGTATTTTATTTATTAACCAATCAAGAGCAACACATTTAATATACAGAACATCCCACAGCACTTCACCTTTTCTTTTTTTCAAAAAGGAAGGTTTTAACTTTTACATAGTAAAATTACATATAACAAAACAATTATCAAGCAAGAATTACAGTTACAATATCTAGTCTATTTATAATATCTAGCCTATTTGTATTTGGCAAAACTAAAAAAGGTATCCTATCTATCCTATATTTGTGAGTCTAAGGTTTCATATCTAACTTATCTTTATCATAACTAGGGAAAATTATAACTATGTAGTCTTCAACTACACCAAAGACCTCAGAAGGATATAATATTACCTGAGAAATGGGAGAAGGACGCAAGCAACTTTTGAGAGTCTTGCGAGAGAGAACAGAGACAGCTGGCAGCCTGGACAGTCATCCAAAGTTCTTTTGTAAAGTTGGGGCATCTGTCTTCAGCCCACAGGCCTAGAGTCTCGCAGTCACTTTTTTCAGTGTCCTGTAGAATGTCTGACAGTTTCCTCTGCGAAGCAGGAACCTGAAGGACCATTTTGCCAAGCAAAGTTCAGTGGTCACCTTCCTATGGAACTTGTATGTCCAGTTGATCAAGCAGTCCAGGCAAGAACAGCTTTTTGCCCAAATGGCTATTTTTGTCAAGAAGATAAACTCCATATAGTGTCTTTGACGCCCATCCTCCTCTCTGAAGTAAATTGGTGCTGCCAGGAGCAGACATGTCTCATTGTCCAGAAAGTCTAAAGTTTTAAAACATTTTAAATGCCATATTCTGTAGGTCTTTGAAGTATTTGAAGATTACCTATCTATCTGAAATATATCTATGTATACCCAGAAAACTTCATATGACTATAAGTTTGACTACCATAGAAGACTAATTGTTCCATTGCAATTTAAATGAGTTGTATAAACATAATACCTTAAACAAGAGTAGAAATATACACACAGTATAACAAAATTAAGTTTAAACTTGCATCAATAAACTAAAATCTATACCAATGTAAAACATTTCTAAACAGGTTGTTGCTCTTTAAAAGTAGGTTCATTAATCTACCCTTTTATCCTATCATATCTATATCAAGAGATAAATAAGGAGAATGCTTTTGAGGAGTCTCTGTGACCCCATTCATCCATATGGACAAAAAGTATGAAGAAATGGCCAGAATAAACTGTGCCCTGGTTATTTTATTATTATTATTATTATTATTATTATTATTATTATTATTATGCCATTTTGATCAATTGCATAGAAGCTCCAATTTATAATTCTCTTTTAATACCGTTTCTCATTATATACTTCAAACAGGATCTAAAATTATATTTCTTAAGCATGTGGTTGTATTGAGAATTTTTCTTTCTTTATTACCCCTACATTCTCTAGAGGAAGAATGGTAGTGTTCTGACCCATGTTTCACAAAGTGCTAAGGATTTGACCTAGAAACCCTTCATAAAGACTCAAGTTGTTTAAGGAAGAATACTTTGAACAATTTCTTGTGGAGTAATCAATATCAAATACTAATCAAGCCTGGTGGTAGTGCCACACAACTTTAATCCCAGCACTCCAGAGGCAGAGCAGGTGAATCACTGTTGAGTTCAAGGCCAGCCTGGTCTTTAGAGAGAGTTCCAGGACATCCAGGACAACACAGAGAAATCCTGTCTCAAAAACAAGAAACAAAACAAATAAACAAACAAAAACTAATCATATACTATGTTCCTTAGGCACAAAGACTATCTGTACATTCTAACTCTTGGAAGTTCTAATAGCCTATGTCTATTGGACATTTTATTGTTCTTAACACACTAATCATAGCAAATTGCAAATGTTCACTGATTACCCTATGAAGTTTTTATGGATAAGAATCATGGGCATGTCATTTCTGTTTTTGACATCTGGCCTATATTCTTTCTTTGACAGTCAAGTTGTCTACAAATATCAAGAGATATACACTATCCAGGATTTGAAAAATAATCTCATGGTTAAATACAACCAGGCTAATTCTGTTAAACATTGCTAGCCAGTTAGGAAGATCTCTTCTGATATAATACAAAGTACTCTGTTCATTCTACATTCACTGAAATTGTTATCATTCCCAGGTGGTAGAATTCACATGACAATGTAGTATAAACTAGAATGACTGACACAAGCCAACAAAAACAAAATATGGCATGGTAAGTACAAATACTTACATTTAAGCGAAGTTAAAAAAATTATAAAGAGATTTAGTTACAAGTAAATGAGTGGAAAGAATATAGGTAGTTTAGTCAAAAGCTGGATAGGTCTTATTTGATCTCATTATAGAATACATAATTTGATGGACCTCATGAAGTTCTTAAAGAAGGAGTAATATCTATTATATTAACTACTGACATTTAGTGTATAGAATCATCTTTAAGATAAACGGCAGGCTGAACTAATTTTCAAATAACTTTTTCTCTTAGAATCTGCAACATTCCCAAACAGAATCAAAGCATGTTATTTGGGTTTGTTGTTATTCCTTTCTCACTCTTTTCATACTCTGACCAGGATATCTGTATTCTTAAAACATTATTATTACAATTTCCATTCATGTACAAATTTTAGATGTAGTATTTGGGGTTATGAGTTTATTGCATTCACTCTAATACACACTGAAAATTTATGATCACTTTTTTGTTGTTATAATACTGTGGAATAGGATTTCTAAAGCAACTGCTCTCTGGTGTCAATCTTGTCAGTTTTCCTAGAAATAAGTAATACTGGGTGATTTTTAACTTATTATACATGTCGCTTTTAAAGACTATCATTCTACACAAGAATGTCTAAGCCTGAATTTGAAAGTCTTTGAATGCTCCTGGACCAACATTAAACTTAAGATGCTATTTTCTTAGGTATTTGAGCACATAACAAAGGAATAAACCTAATTACATATTCTAAATGAGCTACACAGATAATATTCCATTATTCAATCTGTATTCTGTATTTGTAGGAGCTTTTCACTCAACCATCTGTTATAGAATTGAGAACAAAAAAGAACAATGCTTCATTTGTGATCCCTGTTTATTTAATCTACTTATGTTTTATGCCCTTTGAAAGAACCAATCCTTGGTCTGACTCTTTTTTTTTTCACCCATAACACTAGAATACTCACCCCCTGACCATTAGAAAAGACCAGTGAGTTCCACTTGCTGTATTATATATCCAAGTTAAAGGGATGGTATAAAATACACTGTGAATATTTATTGACAAGATCTTGAAAAAGGAGTGATGCTCGACATTTTTCACACATTGCAACCTTACTACAGGCCCATTCTTGACCTGCTCTTAACCTGGTGCCCTCTGTCTTCAAGGTCAGCTGACAAAGAGCTGTGTAGAGAAATGTAAGGAGAAAAGAAGGTGATAACTATAGCCAATTATCCTCTTGGTTCCCTTTGGGAACTCCCCTTTGACTGTCTGTGTCCTGAGACTGTTCCTCTTAAAGTGATGGCATCTATACAATTGTCTCTCCTTGGTATGCCATCTCTTAGTATTAGGAGACAACTGATTTACTTTAAGTCAAGATGTTGACATCAATCACATCAAGTTCACTTTCAGTTTGACCAGTATATGTGCAGACACTAAAAATGAGCTAAAAAGAATGGCAGAAGCTTCATTTTAGAGACAATAAAAATATCTTTCTACTCCTCTGTATTCTATACAAATACAAAAGCCTGGAGTCCCTGGGAAAATATTTAATCTACATTGAATTTGTCACAGTGAGAAAGTTTACACTGGATTTTGCTTTGCATGTATTTCCGCACAGAATTCAGGTGAGCTCTGGCAGGAAATACCTTCCAGAGAATTTTGGATCCTGCCCATCTTCTGTTCTCAGAAATGTAACTAACATCTGGTGAAATTTGGCAGAAATGAAGTGTGTATATGCTCAAAGGACAATTGATGTTGGTTGCTGGGGAGGAACAAGCTAACAAGAAAATCTCAAACAGCAAGAGCAGATGCGTTTTCCCACGGACAAACCCCTGTAGAAAAAGAAAATTCCCTGCACAGGGACTCTTCCTGGTTTGGTTCCTCCAGTTAGTGAGAAACCAAGAGTTAGAGAGAAATGACTTAAATACTTAGAGTGAAAAATGTTAAGTTGGTCTTCTCAGATACCCATAGTAGTCACTGACTTATACACAGTGCTTTTTCCCAATTTAAATTGTGATTAACTTGCAACTTGTTTCCCTAAGCCATCAGTCATTAAATGTTTCCTATGAAGGGCCACCTAGTGAATATGTAGATTTGTGGACCAAGATACAAAGTCTAGAATACTATAAAGGTAGTTATATAACAAGAGGCACCAACAAATATCCACCGATTATCAATTATTATAATTAAAACATAATAATAAAGTATAATTATTATAATACAGTTTTATTGCTGAGAATGGTGGGATGCCTCTTAGTGGGAGACTCTGTTTGATTGAGATTCAGAATTAATTCTGTGACATCATGCTGAAAGCATGGTCTCATTCTCCCTCAAAGCCTTCTTTTCCTTCTCTGTAACAAGAAACAAGTAGCTCTCTTATAATTCACCAAAACAGATATTTCTCTATCTCTCTCCCACGCTGAGTCGGGTAATTATTCATACAGGAAATAGGTGAGAAACACCGTTTCTGCAGTAAGAATTCCTGAATTTTGGTTTGAACTGTGACTTACCCATTGGCTATATGACTTTTGTCTAATTGTTTAGGATACCTAGAAATTTCCGTTTTGCCATCTACTTCATAGAATGAGTGTGTAAGTTCAGTGAGCCAACAAATAGGAAGATTTGGAGCAGAGTACAGCACACTATAAAGCAGCTAATGCAAATGTTATTCTTCTTGTGATAGTTTTCAACCTTGTAAATTGTTCTCAGATCATGGTCATTGTAAAAACAACTGTGGAACAAGATTTAGCCTATAGGCATAGCTGACAGATTCTGTCACTCACAGTAAAATTACCCTGTCTCTGCTCTCCGTGTTCAAACACAGAAACCTATTTAATTGTCATACTTTCAATGCAAGAAATTTAATAGCAGGAGATAAGTACTACCACACAGCCTTATGGAGGCCTGTTCTTTATCAGGGATTGACTGTAATCTAAATTCTCCATTTAGATGAAAAAAGTCCTTTCTCTTCCTCTCATCCATCATGTCCAATGAATATTACTAAATTTTAATTTCTTCTCACTCTACTGCTTTCTTCCTTGCATTAGTCCACACATCCACTTACTTGATTCTCTCTCTCTCTCTCTCTCTCTCTCTCTCTCTCTCTCTCTCTCTCTCTCACTCTCTCTCTCTCTCTCCCATCTCATATTCCACAAAGCCAATATCTTCTCTTCATTCTACCAGCAGCTCATTGGTATTTTTAGGTCTTTGCATCACAATGTTTTTCAAAGAGTATTCCTTCTCTAATGTTCTTGCAAGCAGCCTGTACTATTCTCCATTTGTCTTCTGCCCATTCATAATTGACTTTGCTACCTCATGAACCCTATTATTCCCTACTTCAGTGCTCTTATCCTGGAGCCTTTAAATTTCTTTACATCTGATGCAGGTAACAAACAATCTCCACAAATCCTTAACTGTGAATTACATTTCCCTGTATTCAGTTTTATTCCTTCACCTAAGATCATCCTTAGTTTGAATCTTTATACCCTAATTTTACACATTTGCATGGTCTTAAGACTACTTATTCAGTGATATATCAAAACAGTCTAGCTCATTTCATAAGTGAATTACTAGAGTCTCGTGAGACTTTACTGGGATCATAAACTTCCTTGGTAAAGTGATATCTAAGCTGAGGTGAGAAACAGGAACAAGAATTTTTTGTGTTAAGAGTTAGGAGAACAAATGAAGCATTTCAGAAGAGTAAAAAGAATAAATCAAGTCATTGAAATAAGAAATCGAGTTCAGTATAACTGAAGCATAGTTATGGTATGGATATAGGATGTACAGATTAGTACAAAATGACTTGAGAGGATAAGGGGGAACAAAGTTCAAGGAGCAAGAGGAAAGATTTCCATTGTATATAGGTGTTTGTCTGAATGGGCATTGGACATCAGTGTTGGAAAAGAGAATAGAAGACCAATGAAAATGACTTCAATAGACCTTCATGGCAATGGGAATGAAGAAGAGTAAAGAGGTTCCAGAGATAAACATAAGACAATTGAACAGTATTTAGCAATCTCGAGCTCTGGTAATGGAAGAAGAATGAGATTCAAGCCTAGAAAGGGGTTTGCAGCTTAAGCTAATGATGGTTAAGCTAATGGTTCCATGTATAAGGTGCCACTAAACAAGATTCACCCCTGAAAGCCAGGGAGTAATGGCCCATCATAATTTTTAAAAAAATAAAACAGAAAACTTAGGATAGATTGAGAATATTTATTAGATATTCTTGGGATACAGATGATTATTGAAAGAAACATGAGCCTCAAGCCAGCTATTTCCCAATATCTTTATCCTCCCTTCTGTGAAGTTCATATTTAATTAGTTTTTAAGTATTATGAACTCTATTCACTGTATCTCCTGTGGCTGTCTTCGTATCTTTCTTGACTTGAAGAACACTAGTTTACACATTTGTCACACTTTACTGAGCTACCAGATTACATTCTACCATTCAATGTAATGCATATTTAATTTACCCAAATAGGCTGCCATCCAAAAAATCAAATTCATGATTAAATTTTTTATACCTATCAATTGCTCGAATTTCATTTCCCATCATTATGATGGCTGAAAATTGTGATTTTAACCACATCTACTGTCTTGCATTCTATAGGCCTCAAAATTCACCAACATTTAATTCACCAACATTTACCCTCCATCTATATCATTAAACTCTCTAGCAGTCTAAGCTGTAGTGACCAGCATCTGAAGTTCCTTCATTACTCTGTCATTATACATTTGCAATGTGCATTATTTCTTCTCCCTAGAAGATATCTTCTCATCTCACGTTGCAGTGAGTAATGAGAACTTTTGCTATGAACAAATGTGTTTTTCCTACACACCCCTTGCCTTTTGCATTTCTCCTTGGAATTTATGTAATTCTCTTTTAAAGATTTATTCTGTTATATTTAACTATGTGTGTGTCCCTGCATGTGCACATTGTGCACTAGTATGCTGGTATCCATGGAGGCCAGAGGTGTCAGATCTCCTGGAGCTGAAGTTCCAAGTGGTCATGGGTCACCTGACTTGGATGCTGAGAATTAAACTAGGGTCATCTGCATGATCAGTATATACTCCTAACTGCTCAGTCATCTCTCAACTCAAGTTATATAATCATTTTTATATCAAAATATCTATCCTTGTAATTTTGGATCTGTAAATCCAATATATCCTTTCAGTAAACATTCCAATATTTGGTTTTTAATGAATGAAAATTCACATTTTAGCCTGGAAATATTTTTATTTTTTTAAATCACATATCAATACCAGAAAAATTTATATTGTAACTTTTCCATTTCTTGAAAATAACCATAATCTAGATTTCAGGCTTTGTTTATAAGAGTTAAAGCACAATGACCCAATTTAGATTAAATCTGTAACTCCAAAGGACAAGATTATGCTCATATGACTTGACTTTAGAAGATGTATTTTTTATCAAGATAAACTAGTGTGACATCTCTAAATTGTTGATGAACATTGTACCTGCAAAGTGGCATACAGGAGAATGTCACAGAGGGACACGACTCAGAGGTATTCCAAAAGGAAACCACAGCTGGTTTTGAATAAGATCTCATCTCGCACTACTCTGAACAGATTTCACACTCTACACTCTAATTAAATTGTGCACTTCACTAATGGCTCTGTCCCCAGAGGGCCTCCTGGGAATCAACTGGCAGTTTTTTCTGGGCCCTGTTTTAATGTGGTAGAAAGTTAGGTAGTGGATTCACAGTCTCTCTGTTCAGAGATAAGAGAAAGAGTGAGAGTGCATTCACTGTCCTCCAGTGGGCACAGGGTGTACTCCTGAGGTGTCCCTCCTCAAATAAGGAGTTCAGTTTTCCAAGTGGCTATGCTAATGATCACCATCAGCTTTCCCACACAGAACTGGGTCAGAAATACCTGATTCACCAATGAAGCGTCTATGGGTCCTTACCTTGAGGCTTGACGAGGAATGCATAAAAGAAATGTATATTTTTTGGGTGGCTTCCTTTCCTGAAGAGATGCTCACATAATCATGATACCTTGAAAGAAACTGTGCAATCTAAATCTTTCCAGAGGAAATTTACAGGAGAAATATCATTAATACACATACACTACCATTGAATTAAGAAAGTTCATGGCTCATATTATTAAAACATCATTACAAAAATGCATATGTCTTAACAAGTAACGACTTTGGTATTTGTGATCCAACCACTCAAATGAATTTTAAAGGTAAATCATGACTCATTGACTAGAAACAATTAATATATTTTGTATCTCAAGATCTACATTCCTGAACTCTGTATATTTTAGTAAAAATGCAATGAACTTGTACAAATCTAGGGTATAAATTCTTTCTCCTTCAACATTTGGATAAAGGGTATTCATGAAAGTAGAAACCTTAATCTTGGCTTGTTCCAGCCTTATAGCTAAGAAAAACAAAAAATGAGTATATAGAGTTGCATTTAGTCCAGTTTCAAGGAAAGAAAAGGGCAAGATCCCTTAAACTGATACAATACTGAATACTTCTTCATTTACTTTAAATCGTGCAGGTTAGGGGAGCTATTCGAGGTTTCAAAAATCACACTGAGGTCTTCCTAAGTCTACCCCTGTTAGCATCCTCTCTCAACGCATTGGCATGCTTTGTCCACATCGTCATCTCCGAAGCTGCCTCTCAAGTGCTGGGAACAGTAGTGCAGGGGAAACTGACTTGACACATTTTCTAAGGAGGAAGAGCTGAAACTGAATTGAGTTGTCTTACACTTCTGCTGTAGAAGATTTGAGTTATTATCTCCATTGATTGATATAATTATGCATGTATTTTGTAGAGTAATAGGATGGGAGGATTTTAGGCTGATTGTGGGGTAAGCAAATTTCATTTTCTTTTCAAATAAATATTAGAATCAAGATCATATGAATTCCTTGGAAATTCCATGTAGGCATTTGCTTGAATTTTCTACCAAGCCATCCCATAACTAGAAAATGCTGACTCTCGAACCAGGGCCCACTTCTAAGTTATCAATAGCCTTCCTTTCCAGTCATGAACAAAGGCACAGCCCCAAATAATAACACACAGAGCATAAAAAAAGAAAAAACACTGTAAAAATAAATCTGAAACTTGAAGCCCCCTAGTGCTTCAGTTTCCCTGATTTCTGGGGATTTGGCAAGAGTGGTTTGGGGTTGTTTTCTTTCTCCCTGCCTCTACAGTTCCACAGTCACAATGGCCTCTAGTGGGATGCTAAATTAAGAGGCATTTTGTTTGTATTGTTAGCAGCTAGATCGAAACAGTCACAGAGAAATGTTTTATTATAGCGAGGAAATAACTCTTTTAATAAGGTTCTTAGGAGACTGAGTTTTAATGACGCTTAACACAATGTTTTAAACCACATGCCACATCTACATGTTATTTCTTGTTAAATGCTGGTTATTAAACAGCAGGCTGGCTCCAGATTGCCTGCAGAGGGTAGTTAGGGTTGGCTGATACATCTCTGACAATTTGAATAGTTGATGGAGTGACAAGTAGCGTTTGCATTTAACAGATTCTTAACATCTGCACAGCATAGCAGTCTACGTTATTACCCGGTGTAGTTCAGCACAATATGTTGAAGGGTTAAAGCCAATTAAGCACAATTGTGAGTTTCAATTTCTTCTAGAATTCTGTGCCCTCATCCAAACTTAACATGCTTAAACTGAAGTGATTTCCCACACTACTTAACCATGGGATCTCAGCAGTGAATTGTTCAAAACTGCAGCCCAGAGAGAAGTAAGGGAAATGATGAACAGAAGAGCCCCAAGCAAAGACAGGAGCTGGGCAGCCATACCTGCTTCTAATCAGCTTTTCTTTTAACCATTTAAACATGCAGCATCTTTTAATTAAAAAGCAAAGAGAACTGTCAATCTCACTGCTTTGTCATTTCAATTTTCTCTCTCTCTTTTAGGAAAGCAAGTGCTATCTGGGTCAACAGGACCAGCTGATGATCAAGGAAAAGGAAAGTTCAGTTTTCAGACAGAAATTCTCGGCATCTAATGCTGTTTCCTCTGTGCAGTCTGCTTTCTCTTACTACTCTTTATTCTGGGATCCCATTCAAAATTGTCTCTGCTTAGAATGACCACGAACAGAAGCGGGTATTCAGGAAGAGCAAGGCTTCCTCCAGCAGGGGAGATATCTTCATTCCGTAGGTGGGCTACATCTGTTCTGTAGGCTTTGGTGGGAAGGATGTTACTTTCTTTACTGCTTCCCCCTCTTCCTCATCTCGTGGCTGTTATAAGGCATGAAGGAACAGTAGTACGTTTTGGTTACTGGTTCAGAGAAGCATGCAGGGAGCACAGGTCTGTGATTTTCAGGGAGAGGCGTAATGGTGACTTTTTTTTTTCATCATCTGTGGGAACAGAGAGGGTAAAGCCCTGCTTTTTAAAAAGGTTCAAGTGAAACTTTCAACCAGAACCTTCTTCTAGTAATTCACCAAAATAAAGAAGACAAAAGAAAAAAAAACTTGATTCTTTTTAGAAAACATGAATTTCTTCCTTTGGCTACACATATGCGAATTTCTGAGAAAGGTGATAATGTGGATGTGAAGGCAACAGAGGTCTGTTCACAAAGGAAATTTCCAGCTTCCACAGAAGCTGGCAGCCTCTGCAAATTGATGCCAGTCCTGGCATTGTTCTAAACAAACAAGTTAAGGGAAAAGTTCATGCCAAGGAAATTAATATGTGTATTGAGCATCATAAACACTCTGGGAGCCAAGATAGCTTCCTTAAAGGCATCAAAGAAAATAATCAGAAAAAGAACATAGCCGAAGAAAAACAAACCTGGGTCCAAATGAAATGACAGCCTGTTCTGCCTAGAAAAGCACACTTTGTGAGAACCAACGAGGAAAAATGTGAAAGACTGGAACCTGTCAACAAGAGGTGAATAAATAAATAACTATAATATAAGCAAAATTAAATACGAATGTTTTGGTATTTATCACAATAGGCTTAAAATTTGGGGTAACACTGTCCTAGACCATAATGAGTAAACACACAATGATGCATCACCTCAAAGTCACTGTGTGAGCCTGGCTCAAGTCCAACGCAGGGCAAACCAAGCTCAATGTTTGCCCATTAGTTTGTACCACTTTACTAAGACAAAGAGTTTCATGGAGCTTCTGAACAAGCTCAAAGTTTCAAACACTTAGTCATTTTCCCCCACTCAAGTATTGTGCGGTAGTGTATGTTGATTGATGACCAAGTCTGAATTTCCCTGTCCTCTACACATACTCAAAACATCCAGAAATATAATCCATATAACCATATATATCCTTACCTTATGTGGAATTTCATGTTGCGATGCCCTAGCATGTTTAAGTGTATGACGTGAAGGTACTTCCCAGCAGACATGAAATTTCAACTCCAATTTAAAACTGAGAACTATAAATTTTATTGTATGCCTAAAGCTGTCTCAATGGGCAACAATGTAGACTAAAAAGACTCTGATGGACATCTCTTACACTGTGAATTTAAAGAAGTCCCTCCAGCTACATGAAGGCAAATAGATTCATTACCAAAAGAATAATGTATCCTGTATCCATTGTAGAGTTGTTTAAAACAAAAGTGATGAATAGTGTGTAATGTTAAGAAAAGTGCTTCATTAAAGTATAAATTATAATTGATGTCGTCAGTCAACAGTGGTATGTTAGAGCTAGCTCCTACAAGATTAGAAAGATGAGCCGGGCGGTGGTGGCGCACGCCTTTAATCCCAGCACTCGGGAGGCAGAGGCAGGCGGATCTCTGTGAGTTCGAGGCCAGCCTGGGCTACCAAGTGAGTTCCAGGAAAGGTGCAAAGCTACACAGAGAAACCCTGTCTCGAAAAACCAAAAAAAAAAAAAAAAAAAAAAAAAAGATTAGAAAGATGGGCTTGTAAACTTCCAAAAATTTCATGAACCAATTGCTAGAGAGATCAAGTTATATAAATTTATAGTTAAATTACATTTTTACAAAACAGATGAAAAGTATTAAAATCCTGTTTTGTAAAATGGTAGGTCAAAAATGTGACTATTTATGACCCCAAGATTTGTGACATTTTATGTACTATTATTTATTTTTCTTGAAGTTATCCATCTTAATTATACCTGCATGGCTGAAATGCTGTGCTAATATATGATCCTGTGTACCTCTTCTAATTATAGCAAATTGGCATCTTGACTTTGACCGTGATAAGACAAGATATGTAGATATGTCAAAGAAATCAGAAAATGATACATACAAATTATGTCGTGTGTGTGAACATGAGAACATGTGTGCCTGCACATGCAAACACATACATACACACACACGTAGTTTGTGTATTATCTAAAGTTAATAAAGTGAATTATCGAACGTTAATAAAGTGAAAGAAAATAATATTTAGAAACAGATTAAACTTAAATCTTTTCCTTGTCCCTAGCTGTTACACTGTAACTAAACTTAAAAGGATGTGTGTTCTTTTAGAAATCCCTTTCAAATAACACACAAAAAATTACGTCTAGTATTCAAAAACCCTTATCTAATTCAGGAAAGTAATTACTCTTGCCATTGACAAATGAATAGCATTCCTACCTAAGCCTTTGCTATTTCTCTTTCATCTTATTCATTAAAGTAAATCAACATGTCAACCAGCATTCAGGTTGGTTCTGCATTCAGAAATCCAGTTGTAAAATATTTAGAAGCAGGCCCCTGTATATTTAACTGTATGGATCACAAATTCCACAGATCACATATAGTCAAAATAATGGATGTCCAAAAGGGAACACATAAAATAATAAAGGGTTGTCACTGTGAACATAGTTCAACGTACATCTAATGTCACAGGGAATATTGTAATGCTCACCACGTGATTATCAATATTGTGGGCAGTGATGGTGACAACATGTACTTTCATCCATATATAGACTAAAATGGCATGCACATTTCACTTCAGTCTGTACAATGATGTTCTAGAAACCCATGAGATGGAAATTTACAATGCATGATTTAGCTTGGGGGCTAGGGAACTTGCTACCATTAGAAGTATGTGGGCATGATATTCATAATCCTGGGAAAAGTTTTATATAAACACAAAACACTTGTGATCTTATTGGGTGATTCTTATTGGGTTGGTTGCGAAAGTAAACCTTTGTGAGTCTGAGAATTAAGGTGTTCCCAAATAAATCATTTTTTCTTGTAGTGATAAGTTTCTCTGGTCCTCCCCGCCCCGTGGTCCCACCCGGCCCCAAGGTCCTGCAGCTGCTTATAAAATAATCACTCAGAGGCTTGATATTATTTACAAACCATATGGCCTATGGCAGGCTTCTTGCTAGCTAGCTCTTTCATCTTAAAATAACCCATTTCTATTAATCTATGTTTTGCCACGTGGCCATGGCATTATTGGTCTGCTGGCATCTTGCTTCTTTTTGGGTGGAGGGTAGGCATCTCTCCCGACTCTCCTTTCTTTTTTTCTGTATCTCTGCTTGGATTTCCTGCCTGCCTCTAAGCTGCCTTGCCATAAGCCAAAACAGCTTTATTTATTATCCAATGGGTGCAACACATATTCACCTCACACAGACATCCCACAGCATTTTTTACCTCATTATTTTACCTTATTTATGCACTAAGTAAGTGTCCATATATTTTATCTCTTATTTCTTATTTAAAAATAGATAAAGTAGTCCAGAGAATGACAGCTATAGTTCCTGGCCTAGTGAAGCTAGAAAAAAAAAATTAATGTAATAAACATTCAGATACACGTATAAAATTATCTTAACTTAAAAAAAGGTCTATAAAAGCTTTAATAAGTGGACATGGTTATGTATGAGGGAAATGAGAGAAGCAACTCTGACTAAAACTGTAGGAAATGGGCACTTTTCACCGTCTCTGTGGGTGTACTTCAGTCAAGAGCTGTACTCAAGAGCTAAGGCAAGCACATTACAGGAAGGTAGAGTAGCCATAGAAAAAGCAATCGAGAAGAAATGACCTTTGGGTGTTTTAAATAAGGCCACTTATTTAAGAAATATGTAAGAAGATAGATAAGTTAGTTAATAGATAGATAAGCTTTTTATAAAAGAAACTAGAATGTGGCCAAGTGAGTTAGAGCATAGGTTAGAGATGGGTCTGCTTGATCCTGTAGGCTGACTTAAGACACTTGGATTTTATCAAGCTTCAGTAGAAAACCATAGAAGCTTTCAAGCAGAGCTTTGATAGAATTTAAATTAAAATTTTAAAACTAAACTCTCTGCATTCTAAAAGCATTCAGAAACACGTTTGAGGCCAGGTGTGGTGGCTCACACCTATACTCCCAGCACTCTGGAGGATTACCACAAGTCTGAGGCCAAGCTGGGGAGTTCCAGTTAATCACAGTTACATAGCGAAACTTTGTCTCAACAAAATATCAGACTTGGGAGCCAAATATAGGTGAAAATGTTCAATTGCCACTGGCTGGGAAAAATGAATGTTTTTATTTCAAGATGAATTAGTAAACTTCTTACTCAATTTTAACTTCCTAAGCCTTGAGGTAGAAATGTGTAGAGAATCTATCAACCTCAGACTCTGGAAATGGAGATGATGAAAGAGTAGTATCTGAGTTTCCTCATGATGTGATAAATACCTGAGCCTGGGTAATTTATGAACAACAGGAGTTTGTATTCTGATGTCCAAGATCAAGAGACAGTGTGCAGTTAGTGTCTGGTGAAGGTTTCCATTGCAGTCAAGGGAGTGCCTCAAACCAGACCAATCCTCAGGTTGAATATTCTGTCCTCCCTTCCTGGAAAGGAAGGAGCAGCTAGAGGTGCTGAAAGAACTCTGTGTGAAGCCTCTTTCATGAGAGCCTACGTGACAAAAGAAGCCCTCTTGACCCATACATGACAAAGAAGCCCTCTTGACCTAAGCTCTTCCTTAAAACCTTGCATCTTAGGTGTGACTGGAAACCACACCTCTGTGTAGTAATTTTGAGACGCGGTTTTGCTCTGAAGCCCAGCAGGTCTCACACTCACACGCCTCCTGCCCCAGCCTCACGTGCTAGGAACGAACACTGTGCCACCCAGATCCACATGAATTCCATACGAGCATAAATGCTCAAACTGCAGCAAGCATTCAAGCATTTCTAGTGGCAAATTAATGGATGAAAACTTTCCCATTTGATAATGGTCAATAAATGCTGACCATTAGTATATTTGCTAAACTATATGTCTTTCCCACTGAATTTGCCCAGAGTTGGTATTTCAATAACACTTTCATTCATTTTGTAATGCTTGAGTAAGAGACCCATACCGAGTCTTTTATAAAGGCAAATATTATGTTCATGACAACTTAAAAGAACTAAAAATTCAGAGATCCAGAATAAACAAGTTAAAAGCTGCATCTGGGCCAGCAAAATGGTGCAGCGAGTCAAGGCAGCTGCTGCAAATCCTGACCACCTGAGCTTGACTTCCAGGACCTACAATGTGAAAGGAGGGAACTGATTCATGTAAGTTCTCCTCTGCATACACTAATACATAAACAGATAAATAAATACGTAAATAAATGCAATAGTGTATTTTCAAAAGCCACTCCCTGCACATTCTTGGTACAAGTTCAGTGGGGCCTACCAGAAAAGAGCATTGCAATGTATAGTTCCTTTTGTCTCTGTATGAAAGAATATGACATAGAAATAATTGAGAATTTTATATTTTCCTCAATTAGCCAAAGCCTATTTTGCATATTTAATGTTCTATTATATTCTCCTTAAATGCTTTATTTAAACAAAATGTATATACACATATGTTCCCTTCTTCCATAAAGATGAAAATATTGTATTTGACATTCCCTTCATAAGAACTCATTGCTAACTTACATTGTCATCCTTGGACCAATTAATTCTTTGTTTAGAAAATACTGCTTCATAGTAGCTCTATACCTATTAAGTAAATTAAAGAACTTTCTAGGATTTAATTATAAATGTTTTCAATAGAAGGGATAAGAATTAAGCATTGCCGGGCGGTGGTGGCACACGCCTTTAATCCCAGCACTCGGGAGGCAGAGCCAGGCAGATCTCTGTGAGTTCGAGGCCAGCCTGGGCTACCAAGTGAGTTCCAGGAAAGGCGCAAAGCTACACAGAGAAACCCTGTCTCGAAAAACCAAAAAAAAAAAAAAAAAAAAAAAAAAGAATTAAGCATTGTCTAACATAAGTAGAAAAGTTCAAGAAACATAGTATACAAAGTATCATGTAGATATGTATATATTTATCACTTTACTTGATGTAAATTAAAGATAAAATAATTAAAACAATATTAGTAGCATTTTAAATAAAGTATTGCTAACACAAAACTCTATCATTTTCCATGTAAATTAGTGTTATAACCATCTCTAAATGGAGTCTAAAAATGAGCCTAATTGACAGACTAAACGGGATGTCATGAAGCCTGTCTCTCATTATTTTGACTTATAATCTTTATTAACTTTATCCTGGTGTGAAGGATAAACACACCAGGCATTGGTAAGTACTCTACTATGATGGAAGGACAGAAACCTGTTGCCCATTAGTTCAGTGTTCTCACACTAGATTATATCATCTTATTACATTTTATCCTGATAATTACAAGATTCTCATTGATGATTCTCAATGGAAAAGTCTAAGGCACAGAAGAGTTACATGTTTTCCTTAGGTTGCAGAATCAAGTGAACAAGTCTCAAATCTTGCTGCAGGAAACAAGATGGGCACTCCATCTGTTTCTTTTTCTAGGCCAGAGATTATATTCTTAACCTTCCTGCATTCCTCTGGAGCATCTCCCCATGCTGTTGCAGCATCAACCTTCTCTTTGCTCCCAAATGTGATACAACATGTTCAGTATCACTGAGATTTGAAAGTGATTTCTGTTACCAAAACTGTGATATCCTAGGTCAGATATATGCAAACTCTGTCTGACATTTCTATACTATCTTGTCTGATCATGTCTTCCAACCAGTGAAGGTGGTTTTGAATGCAAGAAGAGTCTTGCTAGAATACTTTGTGAAGTGTCTATGCTTTTCTTCTACCTTCTTGCCTACTGTGAGAGCCTCTCTGTATGCACATTTTATCTGCTGACCTACATTGGAAGGGGTCCATAGCTGGCTGGACATCTAGGGCTGAAGCAGAATGCAAGAAAGATCAAATAATAAATACGAAGAACCTTACTAAAAGAATGCACCGAGTTCAAGTGGGAAGAAATGTACAAAATAGGTCATCAGAGTGAGTTATGCCAGACCCAGAAGAAAAATATTAAGGCTTACATTGGAATTCAGTTCTTATAAACCAGGAAGCAAAGCAGACGGGAACAGGAACTTGTCTTAACACCAGATATTCGTCTAATAACCCTCAGTACATTTAATCATTAGTAAAAATATTTCTTTTGCTCCATTTTATTTTTACATCACTGTGGCAAAACACGTGGGATACACAACTTTGATATTTTAATGTTTGAGAATGTCATACATGCATACATATAATATGTTTCGATTCCCCCATTCCCTCTCCCTCAAATTCCACCCCTACCCTCATTCCTCCCTCCCATATTCTTTTTGTATGAATCCACTGAGTCTACACTTAGTGCTGTCAGTATGTCTATACACGAGTATAGAGTCATATACTGGAGTATAGCCTCACAGGGAGGGCCACAGGAAGAAAACTGACCTCTCCAACAATGGCCATCAATTGCCAATAGTTCCTCAGATACATGTGAGACTTTGTGACTATTTTAAAAAGAGGAAAATTTTATTTTGACTCAGAGCATCAGAGGTTGTAGTATATCACATCTGTCTCTATTGATTCTAGGCTTTAGTGGCTTAAGCACAGTGGTGATGATAGAATGGAGCAGAAGTATTAACTCACAGGAGACAGGAAGCAGAGAAAGCAGAACATTAATTCTGGGCTAGCTCTCTCCTTTCCACCATTTTATTCTGACTAGGCCCCCAGCCCGTGGGATGCTGTCACTCACAATCAAGGTGGGTTGTCTCTTCAGTTAATCTGGAAATATCCTCACAGCACACTGAGACCTGTGCCTCACCAATCTCATAGGTGATCTTAAATTTAGTCATATTGGTAATCAGAATCATCAGAATCACCCATTATAATTGGTATCATGTAAAATGATGAAAAGATAATTGATATTGAATAAATGTGTCCTTTAAAAACAAGGCAATGATAAATCATTCTTCTGTCCTCCTCATACTTTAGTCATAAAATATACTAAAAACTCGCTGATTTTTCTTGCTCCTTTTCAATAATGGAACTTTTCCCTTGATCTGACATCATCCCAGAATTGTATTCCTCTGCTCTTCAAATAGTTCTTGACCCAACTCAGTAACTCTAATGGCTTCCATTCAAGATGTAGTATCACCACCACACCCTTTCTTGACACTTCCAAGACCCCTTCACATCTTCTCCTTTTACCTGAGGTTCTTTGTAGCAGAAACTCGAGCACAGTGGGAACTAGAAGGCATTAGAATTTGTCTGAAGTGTCATAATCATTTAACAGCCTCATAGACACTGGTATCTCGTTTCCACAAAAATCCTAATGGTTTTCTTACAGCAAAAACAATACAAGTAATATTTGCTTCTAAGTTTTCATGTATTTTCTACTACTTTTGAAATATTAATCAAAAAGAAAAATGATAATGACTATTTCGCTTAGGATCAAGAAATGTTTCCTTAAATTTGGTACATATTTAAAGAATTTTAACTCCTAGAAAATCACTCTTCTGTGCCTTCAAGCCTCTACTGTCATAAGTCAAGTAGCAACAGTATCCAAACAGCTTGGGATCAATAATGCAACTGAAAAACAGCATCCTTGTCAGGCTCCCCACCTCCTCTTTTCAAAACATACCCTAAAAACTGCCCTCTCAGCCTACAAACCTTCTATTGATGAACATGAAAAACAAATAACTGGCACCTACGCCATTGGCACTTGGACTCAGCATGTAAGCATCCTACCTAATGCCTATTCAAGAGTGTTTTTTGTTTTTTGGGGTTTTTTTGTGTGTGTGTGTGTGTGTGTGTATACTATTTGGGCAATGTCTTTTTATTCTATATCTTCCTCTATAGAACAGCATTCATCACTTCTTTTAATGAATAAAATTAACAGAAAGTCTTCTTTTTTTCACTCAGGTAAGTCACTAACATTTTATTAAAAAGATGTAAACTCCATATTACATTGACCTCATTGCTGAATGTTTTGATGAAATTTTTTCTTATGTTTTATATACTGTTACTTAACAAAAGGAACTTGCAGTGGCAAGAAGCATACAGAGTTTACATGAATAACTAATTAGGTTTGAACTAACTCCAATGATCTGTTGAAATAAAGTAATGAGTCAAGCAGAAGGTTTGTAGACTGAGTTCTGCAGGTGACAGGAGCAAGGAAGTGGGTTATCTCAGGATGAAGATTTTAAAGTAAAATGTTAGGAATGCTAGGGAAATTTCAACCACCATAGTTCAAAATATTCAAAAGTATTTTTTCATTCTCTAGAAAGAACAAACATTGCCCCTCAAGATAACATGGAAGAGAAAACTGGCTGGTCCAATAGGCTGCTGGAATGGGCTCCCAAGTGAAATTGTGAAATCCTGTTCTCTGGCTACCTCATCTGTCTGGTATGTTAGGATAAAGATGGGAGAAGGGTACAGGGTAATGAAGACGCCCTCTCAAACTCCATCCGATCCTAACACTGTCTCATTTCTGCAATGGAATGTTCACTGTTGGGTAATAGAGAAACAAAAACATTTCTTATCAAGGCAACATTTTACAAATAACAACCACAATTCTTGGAAATTTTATTAGAATTGATGAATGAAAGATCTGTGATGCATTAAAAAAAAACTCCCCTTTCCATTTGTCTTGCAGAACTTTCTTTCCACAGTATCATACAGTCAAGTCAAACTTTTTTGTGGGACACCAACACATTCATGGCTCCCTGAGCAAGGGCAGATTTCTTAGAGAAGCTTTGTAGCTTTCAACTCACACATCCATCACTCCTCATCCTTCACCATACTCATGCTGATCTTTTAGGAGTCTTCCTTGCGTTTGGCATTCTTATTTTTGTGTCATAGCTTTACTATACTATAATGATATCCTCTTTTTCCTCTACTAATCAAAAATTTCCCCACCTTTCATAATTCAGTCAAATTTTACATCTATGAAGTCTCCTGACATATACATATATATATATATATATATATATATATAATTTTATATTGTTTCCTTATTTTAATATCTATACTGTGTTTCAATTTACAGGACTTATACATTATGTTTTTAAATATCCCAAGGCTGATTCCTTTGTACTGTGAATTGCTTGGGAACAGGAGGTGTTAGATATATCTTTTGAGACAGCACTGGTTATCATATTATATTTAATAAATCTAACAGAAATTTTCAGAATGAAGTAGGAGAAGTGAAAATTAAACTGTGTAAATTTAAAAATAAATACAACTTAAGGAAATAAGACAAAAACTTCCATTAACCAACACAGCTAGTGTCCCTTCAAGAACAGACTCTGAGATTAGTGAGAATTTGTTTGACTTTTGAGGTATACTAGAAGGACACAGATGAGAGAATACAGTAGTCAAGCCCTATACTGTGACTGCTTATAACACATAGAAGCAGAAGTTCCAAAGTAGTAGTAATTAATAGGATTTTTTTCTTTTTTTGAATAGACATTTTGCAAACTATACTCATAAATGTATACATATCTTCTTAGGGAGAATCTTCAAAATTCATAAGCCACTGGCTCTACAAACCTCCCACTCTTACATTCAGAGAGAAAAACAAGAAAATGGGAAAAAGACAAGACAAATGGAAATTTTCAGGCATCTGTCCTAAAATTTTCCCTCTTACAAAAATGACACCTGACCTTAGTAACAGGAAATCAGGGAGATAAGATATTACACTATGAAACAGCTCAGGTGGTGACATGGAATGTTTGAGTCAGTTCCATACAATGTCTTTATCAGCCACTGTTGTTCCTCCTGCCCTGCTGACTTTACCTTTGGATACTTGTCAATTATCTGAGTATCTTGGTGGGCTGACCCACACCTGTCCATCTCTTGAATAACCCAGTTAACTGTCGCAAGGAAAGAAACACTCCTACTTCTCTTTGTATTCAAAAACAATGTTCTACATCTCTGAATGTTAATGGTTGTGGTTGTCTGTAGTGGTCTCTATATGTTACAAACAGAAGTTTCCTTGGTGAGGGGTAAAGACTACACTTATCAGTAGGGTAAGGAAAATGTTTATAGGTTGTTGGTAGGGTTTATGCTGCTTTAATAAATATAGGTTGTACGTTCTCCCCCAATTATCATGATTTCACAAGCACTAGGTAGTTAGCTAAATTTCTAAAACCAGGCACGATTTCCTTCTTGTAAGTAGGTGTTAAGTCCAAGTAGAGTGCTGTTTGTGACTATTAAGGTACGTGAGCCACTACTGCAACCTTGGGATGATTATTCCATGCTTGTTGTTGATATGGTTCACAGGTGTCATCGCTGAGTAACACTGTTGGTGCCTCCCTCCTTTGGAAGCTTACATGGAGCCTTCTGGTGAAAAACTCATCTACATGTCCTTAGGTAGAAGGTATTCAGGTCAGTTCCATCTTTGGGGTCTCTGGACCCTGTTTCTGAAATGTATGGTGTCTTCAATGGATACACCTATACAAAATTCCTGCACCTAAGGCTCAGGAAACATTGCAGAACGGGGAACAGAAAGATTGTAAGAGCCAGAAAATTGGAGACTTTGCTAGGAGTTTCTATTTTCTTGTAATGTCAGAAGCTACACCTATAAACTCTTACCAGTGTGATTGTTCACCGGTGAACTGAGCAGGAAAGACATCAACAAATATGCTAGACTGGATATGGAAAAGCCAAAGAGGCTTCAATCCTACACAAAGATCTACAGGCAACTTAGTAAAGCTGAGAGCAGGAAAGGAAGGCCATCCCAAGAAAAGTACACCAATTGGTTGTCCAGTTCCAAACAATCTGAAAACATACCTTCAGATAACATTATATGGACTCAACTGGAGGTACTTGGAAATACATAAGTATATAAAAATACATATATGCATGCAATAACAATTGATGGAGAAAATAGGACATGAGTGTGAAGCAGAGTGGGAACGGTATATAGGGAGGCTTAAAGGGAGGAAAGGGAAGGAGGAAATTCTGTGATTATATTATAATCTCAAAAAAATTCAAGGTTCTAAATATACAACAAGCACTATGTCAACGAAAACTTACAAAGTCTTTGGACCAGTATAAACATACATCTTCTAAACAAAATTGAAGTACGTTACTGAATATTTTCAAAGTGCTTTGTTACAACAGGGATTTTTCAATTATTTTAATGGTTTCCATCACATTTTTCTGAGTTTTCAAAATTCTGAATAACAGATGTTTTTTGACGTTTGTCATACTTACGATTTGACAAAGAAAAAAATATAATGTTTTCTGAAACTTTATTTAATTGATAGATGTTACAGGATTTATACCTTTAATTTTTCTTAATATTAATATTTTTATAGAATTCTAGAGCTTGCTTTTCAGAGGAACAATGGAGCTGTGTTAAGACTTGTATAGCTCCTATAGTCACATGTGATATTTTTATATATTTAGTACATGCATTTTTGAAGATATTTCCAAGTATTGTTATAATAATGTTGCAAGATGAAAGATTCTTAATCCCAGTGTCATATAAAGGCAACCATTGATTACTTTGTTTCTCACTCTTTGGGTCCCCTGATTTTGGCTGATCTAGGGTCAATGCTTGTGGCTGATCTACGGTCAACCTCTGTTCTAGGCTACATATTAAGTGGGCATAGGGTTCAAACTCAGGGTTCAGTTAAGGTCTGCCACACATGTTCAGCATTAGTCTAAAACCAGCATTTATTCAAGAAATCTCATTGCAATGATATAAAGCACATAAATATAACAAATGAAAATGTTTGGTGCTTCTAAAGATTTCTTTTAACACTCTATAACTTCCCCCTTTTAATTCACTATGGTCAAACCTCACATTAAGGACATACTGCAGTCCCTCTGCAGGAAGCTACTAGAAATTCACATATCAAAAAGCAAGACTATTTAATTCTACAGTAATGAAAAAGAGAGGCTTGAAAATAATGCAGCATAGTTCCTCAACCAAGCCTTACAATTTTTCATTGCTACGCAAAATTGTATTAAGGCAAACCATTTCTGTAGAGCAAGTGAAAGAAAGTTACTCACCTTCCTGGAGCCAAGTCCTCCCTCTTCCAATTTAGCTTCAGATGAAATCCCAGTGCCTCAGTAAAACAGTATTCAGTAAAACAGAAAAATAAAATTCAGTAAAACAGAAATTCTGTACCTAGTCAAGATATGTATTATACAGACCTTACCTCAAATTAAGTGCTGTATAATATGTGTTAATTCCTTTTAGCTATTTTTTTTTTCTCATGCAATAGCCAGCTTTATTCAGCGCCTCAGACAATCCATACTCTGAGGGTTAAAACAGTCACACAAGTAGAGTTTTCATGAGTTCAAGCTGTATACACTCACAAGGACAAGCCACACACATGATAAAAACATGTTTATCCATAGAGGCATATAAACAAATAACAGTAGCCATTAGCTATTATAATGAGTATCAAAAATAAGTTTCATGTTATGGACTCCTACCACTAAATAGAAATTTCAACTTGATAGAAAGTGGAAGCCACACCTGGCTTATCAGCAGGTCTTCCCACCTGTTCAAGAGCTCATCATTCTCCTCAAGTGTTTTAAGAGGAATGTCAGCCATGCAGTAGTGCCAAGAGTACCACACTGGAGTTTAGAATGCTTCTTTCTGTGTAAACTCCTGACCTTCTTCCTAGGTTTTCCCTCGAACTCAGAGTCCAAGATCTAAAAATGCTACAGTCTCCATCAGTGGCCACATCAAGGAATTTCAAAGACAGGAGAGGGAAAGGGAGAAAAGCATCAGCTAATGTGGAACAGGCAGAGTATTGGGCTTTATGCATTCAAGAGGCCAGCACTGCCAATAGGCTTGTGGTCCAGCTTGGTGTGATCAGCAGCTTGTACCTAAGGACTATGGCAGGCTGGAAGAGACGCAGGCAATAGTGACTTGGTAATGTCTCAATAGGAGACTGGAGCAAGTACCTATTAACTTAAAAGCAAGGCTATTTTCAGTATGTATGGTTAATCTTAATTGTCAGCTTGATAGGATTTAGAATCGCCATGGAAACACACTTGTGGGCATGTCTGAGATTTTCTAGATAAAGTTAATTGAGGTGGAAAGGCCCACCTTACAGGCTGGTAACACCAAATCCAGGGGAAATGTCTTGGACTGAAAGGCACTGGCCTTTATTACTGTGTGTCCTGGTGTGATGTGACCTGCCTGCTCCTACCACCATGACTTTTCCATCACGAGAGCTACATCCTTTTGAACTGTAAGGTAAAATAAACACTCTCTCCCTTAAGCCTCTTTGATTAGCAATTTGTTTACTGGAGGACAAAAATTAAGTAACAGTGCACTTTCATAAATTTTTATTCTCTTCTGTAATGAATGATTAAAAGAGAATTCTGTAAGACAAAGCAATCATTTTTTTTTTATCTGCTTAACTAATTGGCCTAACTCAGGCAATGCATGATATTTTAAAAATTGTTTTTCTCTTCTTAAAACAAAACAAAACAAAACAGAAAAGCATATATGCTAGATGAAAGTTGACTGAGGCCTCTGTAAGTACTTGTTTGGATTTGGACTTGCATCTGGAAGCATTGAACTAC
>CABHPR010142660.1:21462-61925 GCA_902168415.1 Peromyscus melanophrys | reverse complement strand
GGGGGGGCACGGCACAGTGCCCAGTGACAAACTTGAGACATAGGTCTATTGTCAGCAGACTTGGCAAGGAAGAATTGGCAGGCTTTTTTTAGGGTGCTTTGTGTAGTAACCTTGGTAAGACACCTGCGATTCCTTGTACATAATTGTAAAGTTTTAAACTTATGATCTATTTACAAAGGCCCTTAAGTCTAGTTTGAACTTGCTCTGAGGGTATAAATGAGCTTAATGTGTGCAGTTTGTGTTAGACTGAGGAGAGATTGTTATTTTCTTGTGTTAGTCTGAGCAAAAGGAACAAAGCAGGCTCTAAGTGTCTACAGTCCACGTGGGACAATAGATCTGGCTATGAAGCACATTCTTGTATATTTTCTATATATCAAAATTGTATAGCTAATGAAAAGTCATCTTCCTGAACATCCACAGATATATGTGTGCCCATAAGATTGAGAGTGCAATCATGGGATTACATATACACATTTCATGAAAATTATGGTACTGGGGAGATAACATAGCTGTTATTGCACAAGTGAAATTACAGACAGAAGCAACCGTATTCACAGTCAGTGGTCCGCAAGCCTTGCCTGACAGGGCACCCCATGTGAGAACCATTCCTCTGGTGGGTTGACATCTGAATTATCAATTGCTGTAAGCTGTATTTGCGTCCTGGCCCACAATAGCTCATGACAGTGGCTCCTGACAGTGCTCAGTAAGGATTTCAGGATCCAGAAGCTTGCTCCTTAACCTGGGAGAGATGTTGCGCACCTTCCCATTTTGCATGTCAGCTTCCCTGTGAAGCCTGAAAATGCCTCAAACCCCATCCAGTGCATTAAGTTGTCTTCCTAGTTCTGACCTAAGACTCTGATCCATGCAGTATGCTTTCATATATTTGGAACAATTAAGATGCCAAAAGTTATTTTGCTGCTTAAAAAATAATAATTTTTTTTTTGTCAACTCTGCTGATAATAAGACAATAGGCCTGTGCTAAGAGAAACGACAAAAAAGTATTTTCTGGTCAGTTGAGTGAAAAGTACAAATACAAAAGTTCCATTAAAATAGTGACTGAAGGGGAGTGGGAAAGATGGATCAGAGGTTAAACGTGCTCACTGCTCTTGCAGAGGATCCAGGTTCAATACCCAGCACCCACATGTCAGCTCACAACCACCTATAACTCCAGTTCCAGGGGATCTGACACCCTCTTGTGACCTCCATGAACACACACACACACACACACACACACACACACACACACACACACAATGGTGACTGATATCTTGCCACTGACATACCTGATCTCACTCTGAAAGCTTTCATCCTCACAGAATTGGAGACAGCCAAGAGGTAGAAATGTGTGTCTACCTGTTCAAATGGGTAGTGCTACTGTTTTAGCACTGCAAGGGCAGGTAAAGATCTTTATATGCTTCCATACTATTAAAAAAAATCTTATTTTCTCCTCTCCACCCCCACCCCGCCCATTAACACCTGAGGCAGATGGGAGAGCTGTCTCTGCCCACCACCAGCTGCAGTACTTGAGAGAGCAGGCCCTGAACCTCACCTGGGCCGCACAATAGAGCCAACCCCATTGGCGGAGTTGTGAGCATGGGAGAGCTGTCCCCATTACTCATCTGTCATGTGGCAGCATGGGCTGGGGAGAGATGCCCTCCTCCACCTCACCCCTGCCCATCAATGCCTGAGGTAGATGGGAGAGCTGGCCCTGAGGTCATAAGAGCAGGAGAGCTGCCCCTCAGGCAGCTGCAACACTCAGGAGAGCAGGCCCTGCACCTTACCTGGGCAGCATCATAGAGCCAACCCCACTGATGGATGTGCTGGCCCTGAAGGTGTAGGTGTGGGAGAACCGACCCTGAGGACTCCATAGTGGGAGAACTGGCCCCACCCCTTGCTCATTGCTTCAAAAGGTGAACTAGCCAGGGCAATGCAAGAGCGCTGACCCTGGTGGTGAGGACAAGGTAGAACTGTCGGGCTGACCAACCCTGCAACTACTCAGGCCCAGAACCAGGGTTACGCGTTGGACCATCCCATCATCCACCCCATCTGTGATCTGCTGGAGCACATGAAGGGACCAGGTCTGCAAACCAAAGCTGCAGAATCTCCACAACACAGGGCAACAGTGGGATACCAAGAGGAGTTCCAGTGAGGGCTCAGCATCTACAGTGCAGCAGAAAGCAGAGGCCTTAAACCAGACCAATGACTCTTTGCAATGAGTACTTGAAAGTAAAGACATATGACTAAAAGATTTACTGTGCGACTCACTGTGTTACACCACAACTTCCAGGCGAGATTGATTTTTTTTTCCTTCCTTTTTTTTCTCTTCAGTTTTATTTTATTTGGGGGTAGAAAGTGGATATGAATGGACGGGGAAATGAATGGGATGGAGATGCATGGTGTGAAAGACACAAAGAATAAATAAAAAGAAAGTTTTAAAAATCTTATGTTATATATAGTTAGCTGGAGTAGACCTAGTACAAATTGCCTTGTACAGGTGAACTGTCCAGATGTAGTTGGGGACACAACCAAACTGTGTGCGGAAATAACTAGATTGTTTAGGGCATGGTTGCAGCTCTTCGTGATTCCGTCTGGGGAAACGGAAATGACTCAGTGCATGTGGATTTGAGCTGAAGTTCCCCTCCTCTCAGTGGACACTCCGGCCTCTTTTGACACTTGGTTGGTAGTGAAATTAATTTCCTGGTCACTTGGCTTCCTTTGAGAGCAACAGATCACCGTGATTTGAACTGGTGCTGTCGGTCCACGTGTTTGGCAGGTGTTTAATGCATCTGTACAGCTCTTCTGAAACCTGATCCACTTATTAAGTGATGGGATAGTAAAGCTCGCTACCTTGTGTGTACAAATGCTGTCTTTCCCAATTAGAAAAGAACTAAATAACACCCCGTGGAGGTGCCTTGTTTTAAAAGGAGTAATTTAATGCTCCACTACTAACATTCTTCTGAGGTAGCATTACATAAATAACCACTGCTGGACGAAAAGTCCTCTCACATTCTGGAATGAGTTGAACATGTTTGAAATTTTTATTGTCTACTCAGAATCCTCTGGGCTGTGAGGCTGTAAATTGTCATTTTTTTTGAGTATTGGAACATCCATGATACATTTTAAATTTTATGACAGAAGCGAGCAAGTGAATGATACTGAAAAAAAATTACTTGTATAAGGCCAGAGATTCTCAAAGGAAAGAAAATGGTATTTCTACTGTTTAACATCAGTCAAGGAAATTTCTGGTTTGTTTTTAATAGTTGACTTCCTGGGGATTTCCTAGTGCCCAAAACATGAAGTTTGGCTTTCTACACTCATACCTCATGGCGCGTGTGTAGAGTCTGGAGCCGTGGTTCATCACTCAGGGTCCAAAGACAGCAGCATTCTCTTGTACTTCACTTACCGCCTAGGGCTTCTTCAATTGGTTCAGAAAATCCACATTTTGTGTTTGTGTATGTTTTATGGTTTATAACATTTATCAGCTTCTCAGAAGGGCCTAGTATACCACGTTTTCAAGACTGGATTGCTTAGCAGCCTGTAGCATCACGACAGTTTTCTGTGTTAGCCTCAGTGGTGATGACGGCTCCTGATGAAATATTTTATGCCATTAAATGAGCTCACTGCTTTCTGTTTCCCCTTACTACTCTCAACAAAGGCAGGCTTAGTTACTATCTCCATTTTGTGGTTCAGAAAACTGAACACTTTGAGGTTAAGTAGGTTGAAGATCAAATGGAACTGAATTGGGAAGCCAGAGTGCTGTCTGGGAGAATCCATGCTCCCAGGCATTGTGCTCTGTGGTGATGAACTCATCCATGTACTGGTTTCATTCTGACTTTGATTTTATGTGGACTTCATGTATTCAACGCAGACAGTCCTTCCTCTGTTCTAATAATTGGGCATTGCTCCATATCTAGATGCTAATATGTTACAAGTCCAAGATCAACATCAGATTGTAGGATCCAGAATAGTGTTTGGCACATGATTTGTTGGTAACACAAATAAGTAAGCAAAGGAACAGGCATATGCCCCTTCCAGGCTTGGCATGGGCCTTCTTTTGTGATATCCCTACACTGGGGACAGTGTGTGGTATTAGTGGCAGCAACATTGGTGACTTTTGATCTTTAAAGATTAGACATGCAGTAGTGTCTGACTAGGAAAATCAGATCAAATCCCTTTGTAACTGATTTTTAGAAGCCAGCAGCTTTCGCCAATTTTTTTTTTTTCAGGAAAGCAGCTACGTGAAGAAAATCTTTATGTAGCTATTTGCCCCGTGCCTTTTTCATTGGACAGTACTGTCTTAATAGTCAGTATTATACAAAAGGTATTAGAGTTGAATTTCCAGGGATTCTAAAGGTTGGTAAATTTTGTTATCTTAAAAACAGAGGCAAATTTCTCTGCCAACAATTTGCTCTGGTCTAAGTTCTTCATCTGGAAACAAGGGGAGTAAACTATATCAGTCATTTTTCAAACATTCTTTTTCCTTTGTCTTAGCATCCTGACTTCTTAAAGTTAAGATTTTTTAATTTTTATTTTATATGTATGAGTGTTTTGCCTTCATGTATGTCTGTAAACCACATGCATGCAGTGCCTGTGAATGTCAGAAAAGGGTATTAGATCCATGGAATTAGAGTTCCTGCTGATTGTGAGCTGCCGTGTATGTTCTGAGAATTGAACCCTGATCTTCTGCAAGAGCAGTGAGCATTCTAAACCACCAAACCATCCCACCAGCCCCCTGACTTCTCTTCAGATGAAAATAAACCTGTTCCAAAGCTCCATTGTAGCAAGACCAAAACAGAATATATGTTTGAAGTTTGAGGCAGAAAGCTCTCGGTATTCAGTCATACAGGTGTTTAAGATACACTTTGCCAACAGTAAGATTTGCCCTTCAGATAATGTACAATTCTACAAATTGTGACAAAAATATATGGTCACAGATGCCACCATCGAGACCTACAGGAGTTCCCCAAAAACCTACCCTCTCTCCCCTTTACAGAAACTGCTCTACAAATGCTGATCTGCTCTCTGGCCCTATAGCTTTTCATTTGCTACAGTGCCATATAATTGTGCTTACTTAGTATATGCCTTCCTGAGTCTGAATTATTTCCCTTGGCCTAATGCAGCTGAGGTTCATCCATGCTGCTGTACTGTTAGTGTTACAGAGTAATTCATTGTGAAGTTGTACTATGGTTTGATTATTCATTCACCAGTGGAAGGCTGTTCGAATTGGTTCCAGTTTGAGGCAATTACAAAGAAAACTGCTATAAATATTGCTACTCAGTCACATGCTAGTTGGCTGTGAGATTAGAAAACATCAGCTTCAAGTATCATTGAGGAAGGAAATGGCTACCCTATTCTTATTCTGCCCCAACAAACACACTTACTTCCTTCTAGCAGGCAGGGTGGTACATGACTGTAATCCCAGCACTCGGGTGGCTGAGGCAGGAGGATCATCTGTTCTGGGCCAGCCTGGAAGTCTCTGCTTCAAAAACATCCCTCCAAAACCTTTCGTTCGACTCCCTTGCCACGCCCATATATACAATCAGAATGGAGTCCTTAATAACCCCTTTTTTTCTTGGTGGGAGATTAGTTCCCAAAATAACACAACCTTCACACCCAGTTTTCCTTTCACACCTATTCCCCTTCAAAGAAATAAACAACCCCAAGTGGGCCGTACCCACAGCATTTACCCTCCCTCACTTTTGCAACCCATAGACGATCTTATGTCCCTACCTCTCACCAAAGAAAATGCCTCTTAGCAATAGTGAAATTTTGCTACTATAAAAAGTGTAATTATGGGGAAGCGCTCCCTACAAAGTGTGGCTTTTCTTTGGACTCACGCCTAAACGTGGCTCATCTTACAGAGACTAGCTCTGCTGTGCACACAGATCGTTTTGGCCAAGTACACAGACTACCATTGGTCTCTTGAGTTTTTTCTTCAACAGTTGTGAGGCTGTTGACATGGCTTAATATACTATCACAATGTATCACTCAGGTCCCTAACATCACTTAGTGCCGTCATCTTCATCACCCAGGCCATTAATATCATTTAATATAATTGATGTCAGTTAGGCTGAGAGCATCACTTAGTAAAATTAATACCATTTAGTGATATTCAGAGTGTTGCATATCAACCTGTGCTGGTCTGGAAACTTGCTCATCTGCTATGACATAGACCAGAAATTGATGTAAGCATTTAGGAGCTTTTACAGCAGTTTGATTTACTACAGGATCTTAGCTTGTGATCTTGATTCTGAATAATTTTTTATTACAGTCAATGATGAATGGACCACAACAAAATTGCTATGCCACAGATCGGTGGAAAGCACAGATATAATGTGCTTTTCAAATGCTAACTTACAAAGAAGTTGTATCAAAATGTAGACTTGATTCTAGGGTGGAGCCCGAGATTCTGCATTTCAAACATACTGTCGAGTGATACCTACACCCCTCCTCTGCCAAGAAACATGAGCAGTGGAAAATCAGAGGACTTGTACACTTTACATAAACATTGCCTTCCGTTTGTTGGTCTAAGTATATACCTGCCTTTAGTAAACATGAACATGAAAGGCAGCAAGGGAACATCTCTATAAACATGGGTTTGGGTTATTGTCAGAGAGAAGCGGGGCCTGCCATCATACCACTTACCAAGCTTCGTTATCACATCCTAGCTCTCCAGCGCCAGGAACAGGGAAGCTCAGTAAATCGATGGTTGACCAAATCCCAACCCACCTGTCTCCCTGAACTGGAAGGCTGCCTGTATACAGTGTTACAGCATGCCTGATTTCTTATGAATGAGTCCTTTACAGAAATAAACCTCTGCAGTTCCAGCATGTCATATTTTTGCTTTCTCTTAAAATATCTCATTTTGGGATTTCCTGAGAGAGTTCCGCCTCCCAGAAAATTCTTCAATCCTGGATGTGCCTACCCCGTTGATTACCCTACCTCCTTTCTTTTGTGGAGTTGGACCCAAGCATCAGATTCTAGCACACCTTTTTGTTGAATCTCCTAAATAACACAAATGTATCTTTTGAACTGATGGAATAGACAACTCTGACTTGGGTGCATGCATGTATGGGACACTTGCAGCAGACGGGGGGAACCTGAATTTTAGAAGAATTTGCAGATACTGGGCTTGAAACATTTTTGAAAGGTTTTGCTTTGCTTTGCTTTGCTTTGTTTTGCCTTGATCTTTTTCTTTACACTCTACCTTTAGGGAGTGGTGAGATTCACAGAGGATAAACTGTCTCCATCAGTAAAGGTTCAAATGATGAATCACAGTTCAGTATTGTCACACAGCCTCATTTGTCCTTGTGGTGTCCTCAACAGTCATATGCCAAGCATGAGAAACAGAATGTAGGATTATCTTATTGGGCTTTAGCACAAATACTTACACACTATACTAATTCAAGTCAAATTTTATATATAAATTCTATATACACTGTAATTTTGTATATTTTATAGAAAGTTTATAGAATTTTATCTATTCTATAAGATTATAACTAAAACCCATCCAAACAAAAATTATGATAGAAATGACAGATACTTTAAAGCAAGTCCTAAATGATGATAATTACATTGGAAGGACAGTTTCGATCTTTTGTTTGTTAAGCTTGAGATAGTCTGTGCCTGCATTACTCAAGATGGCCTGGAGCTCATGACCCTCCAAGCCTGTACAAGTCGCATCTTTATTGCATGCCTCTCCCACAACATGTAGTTATTTATGTCTTAGTTGTCAGAAAATAGGATAATAAGTTTTTTTTTTAATTTTGAACTATTAACTGCACCTGCTTAGGATCTAAAACCAAAGTGAAAAACATAAGGCTTAACCCCACATGCTCCCTGATCAAATGCAAAGTTTCTTAAAATAGCCTCATGTGGCTAGCGACATGAGCAGCTGGTGTCACTGGTGTCCCCGGGCACAACCTGGCAGTCTGCCGCTGTCGCACAGGCAGCTGCCATGTTCCTTTCCCTTCCTGGGCCAGCTGCAACAGCTTGAAGGAGAAGCCCAGAAGCAGCTTCACTTTACCCACTTTGCTATGACCTCCCAATTCCAGTTTCGTGGCCATGACACCCCTAGATCCATCTGGATGATCTAGGATCTCCATTCCAACCCACAAACGAGAGAAATTCATCCAAACATCCCCCACAATTACAGCAAACTTTAAATAAGAGTACAAAAAAGAAAGATGGAAGAAAGGAAACATGGGAGATGAAGTCTTGTGATTTTACTTGGTCACAGCTAATAGATGGTCCTGGCTGTATGTGGTGCCATACACTCAGTTCTCGTCTGTGTTAGTTAGCAGCTGTGGTGGTGTGTCTGAAGGTAATGTCCTTCTGCGATGTAGAAGTTTCAGTATGAAGGGAAATCAGCCCTAATGCAGATAGCACACCATCTCCTGGACTTGATTCCAAGACTGAACATAAAAGACAGGAGGGAGCCAGGTGACCAGGAGCATTCATCTCTCTGCTGCCTGACCTCAGGACCAATGTGGCCAGCCACCTCCCATTCCCATGCCTTCTCACCATGATGGACCGATCCGTTCTTAAACTGTGAGCCAAAGTAAATACTGCCCTTAGATTTCTTCTGCTGGGTATTTTGTGACAAGAAAAGTAACTAGTACAGCAGCAAGTGAGCCTACTCCCTAGTGTCATCAGAAAGCCCCACAACCACACACAGACTGCTTTGTTCCAGCTACACACAATGCAGTCTGGTACACTTAGCACTTTCTCGTTCATGTACAGATTTCTTTTGTTGTTTTGGTTTGGTTTGGGTTTGGGTTTCTTGTGGTGTTTTTTCTTATCCCTGATAAATTGCTTCTCCACAAGGACCCATCTGTCTTTCCCCAGAAGCAGTACCTAGAATAGGGGAATCTGGTCTGCTGTGTCAGTGTTTTATACTGCTGGGGGGTGAAGCTAACCACCAGTTTAAACTCCATTTGCTTTCACGCATAGCTGGAACTAATACGCTCTGCTGTCACTGTCCCAGTCAGTGTCAGATTTTGTTTCAATTCTGAAAGATGTGGTAACATTTCTTACTCTTATCAGAGTACGTTTTATTCCATACAGTAGTACAGGAGGTAAGCTGAGAGTTAACCATCCTAGTTACCCAAGGTCTACACAGAAAAAGTAGTAGCCTCTTTAGAAAGGAAGCTGGTTTTTCAAAAGCCAGGGGAAACTCTGGTCTAAAGAGAATGGAGACAGGAAAGGACGATGGGGTGATAGGTGTTGGATCTCTCCCTGTTGGCATAGTTTCCAGCTTACCAATACCATCTTCAGCCAGTAGGTACATACAGGGTATGTGCGCTCACGTGGGAAAATCAGAATTTTCCAATCTTTCACTTAAAAATTTACTCTGAGGGCCTACATCAGGCTGATGGAATGATGGGACTAGCCCCCTAAATATCAAAATCCAAGTCTGTGATCTGCTGAGCAAGAAATGATAATATCTCCCTCCCCTATTGCATAGGATCAAATGGTTCATATATGAGTTCTATGAACAAGACAAAACATTCCATAAGGGTGATACGATAACGTTTCCATAGCCAGCATGGGCAGCACAGCAGCTCCGCTCTTGCAGTGTGGGCACAGGGATTGACTGTCACACAGGCATAAACATCGTGAGCATCTGTGCTAGGAAGTCTTGATATCTAAGAAGTTAGAGTACAAATTTGGCTCTAAAATGTTCCTTAAGGACTTCCTGTCTGACCCAGTTCTGAAAAGGCAGACATTATCAGTAAGTGAGCCTTTTGTCTAGCATCTATTGCGTGGTCCAAACTTCAGCATCTCTTCATGATCCTCAGGTTTGTGCAAAATGTGTATTCCAGCTTATTTAATGCTGAGATGGTCTCTGGAATTGTTTCCATATCTTAGAGATACTGAATAACCCTTTCAGAATAGGTAAACATTTCTAGTCCTTTTAATCAGAAATGAATTAAAAAATACTTAATCCTGGTAAACAATATGCACAGTATACTAGTATTGAAATCACTACAAATTCCTTCTACAAAGATGTGAGTTCCTTCTACAAAGTTGTTCAAAGCATTTGCTTCATTGACTCTTGCATCCTTAATAATCCACATGGGAGCTGGGCGGTGGTGGTGGTTCACGCCTTTAATCCCAGCACTTGGGAGGCAGAGGCAGGCGGATCTCTGTGAGTTCGAGGCCAGCCTGGACTACAGAGTGAGATTCAGGAGAGGCGCAAAGCTACACAGAGTAACCCTGTCTCGAAAAACCAAAAAATAATAATAATAATAATAATAATAATAATAATCCACATGGGGCCTAGGGCAGAAGCATTCCAAATGGTGAATGAATGAATGAATGAATGAATGAACGAATGAACGAACCACTGAAGTTACAAGCTCCTTACTGTGAAAGTGTTATCCCTAACATTAATGAAACAGCACTATTCTTTGTTCAGTGTTACTAAATGCTTGTCATCACTAATTCTAGACTGCAGAAAAATAAACATTTTAAAATATTTTAATGCATCATGCTATGTAAAGCATATTTCCTTGGTAATGAAATTTTGTTTTAGACTATGATGAAGAATAATATGAACTCTGTTCTGAAAGAAAGAATAAAAGGCTCATTTATTTGGGGATTTTTCCCATCCTTGGACCTGCCTAACTCTTGGCAAGTTACATTCTCAGTCTCTCCAAATACATCATCATTTTGAAGCCACGATAGAATATATCTAGTTACAGTGCTTCTGCCTGAGGCTAGTACTTGACTGAAATTCTAGTTGAGTGAAGTTTAAAAAGAGACAATTATACATGAACTTTGGTAGATGCTAAACTCTGAGAATAAATCACTGTCCTTTTCTTCCTACCCAGTGCTTCTCTTTGCCCCAGCCTTTTTGAGTGGTTTTGCGTTGGCTATAATCAGAACCCAAACCCCACATCATTTTGGGAAATTACACAGGAAAGTCTACTCAGAGGAGATCGGTGTTAATTATGCTACATATTTGTTTTATTATTTGTGTTTTAGAAAATGGAAATAGCATGTTAAAATTATCGATGCTTCTGGAAAATGTCAGTAACAAAAAACTCTCACGTTGCTGATGCTGAGTTTTAAAGTTAAGCACGAGGAACGTTTCAAAAGGGACAACTGATAACTACAAAAAGAACTAGTTACTTGGACTATTTGTTTTTAAGGAGTTGACAAATAGGACTGGGTCATCATAAGAAAGACATTTTATCTGCACAGTTGGAGCATTGCCTTGATTAACACCCTATGCATGCATATCCTCCTTAATGCAACTCTCACGCCATAGAATATGTGAGTGGAGTTTGGCAATATATGCATTGTGCCTGTTCTAATATTTCCTGACTCTTTTTTTTAATTAAAAAAATTTTTATTCATTTTACATACCACCACAGATCCCCCTCTCATCCCTACTCCTGCTAACCCCACCCCTGCCTAACTGCCCCCCCACCCCTCCTCCAAAAGGGTAAGTTCTTCCCTGGGGGGCCAGCAAAGCCTGGTACAGTCAGATGAGGAAGGACCCAGCCCCTCCCCTCTGCCTCAAGGGTGAGCAAGGTGCCTGACACTTTTTTAGAAGATGTGATCACTGGTCACACTATGAGAAGAGAATGCATACATAAGACTCAAGCCTCTTAAGTAAGCACATGCCTCTGTTAAATGAGCTTCTGTTCCATAGCCGAAATTTCCTAGCCATCCAACACCTTAAATTATGCTCCCATTGAGCACACTGAGCCAAACCACCACAGTATTCTCTCCAGCAGTCTGGAGTCACTTCTCCTTTATACTGATGTGTGATGTACCTGTGGATATCCAGTCAGGCTCAGTGTAGTGAGTTGCAGTACAGGTCCATAATTAGCGTTGCTTGAGACTTTTGAAAACTTAACTTCCAAAACCTGCTCTGTTCTCTGGCCCCCCATTCAAATCCTAACATCACAGAAATAAATATAAATACAGTAAAAAGAATACATTCTAGTCATCATCTGGAGATGCCGATCTCTTCTACCATCCCTCATGAAAGGGGAATTCCTTCTCTGACCCAGCAACTCCAGTATGCTCCTCCATTTTCATCACACGATGATCTGAAACTGTATGTTCATCATTTGTATTTACAAAATCTGACTACTAACAAGAAAAGTCCTATACTCAAACCTCTCTTTTTACTTTTGACAGTTTATCTTACTCTTAAGAGGATAATAATGTAACATTTCCTTTGAATTTTCTTTCATTGCCTACAATGTAACAAAGCTCACTGTCAGAATAGGACCTCAATTTTGCAATGGGCTCTTACCCATTTTAGATTGAAAGACATCCTACATAAACTCTGAATCATACCTGAGACTTCCTCCCTCCCCCTTGCGTAACTTCCCAGGGATCTTGCTTCTGGAGAGCATGACAGTTCCCAGCTGCTGGGTAACACAGAAACACCCCAATGCCCTTCTCAGTCAGGACAAGGACACGTAGCTTACCATGCAGGTACTTTTGTTGGGTCACTCCTGGGGGATCTCTCTTCTGACCCCTGTCAGAATCCAGTAGTGGAACCTGAGCACCCAACAACGTTTCCTCTTCTTTTTGGGAACCCTCTCAGTCCTTGTTTTATGGGCTTCAAAGTCACTGAGAGTTCGCAAAGAGGGACCAGTGACAGTTCTGCAGAGGGGATACAGCAGAGAGCCCAGCACCAACTGGGCCCAAACACTAAATATAACCTTCTTTCCTTGCTGGGCAACGTCCTTCATACTCCGAAGACAGGCGACCTTGCCGAGACGCTCACCCCGCAGCTTTGCCAGTCTCCACCGAAGAAAGGGTCTACCCAAACTGGGCTGCAAGATTAGGCGACCCTAAGGCCAGAAACCCTCTGCCCACAGCACACGAGTAGAGGCAGGTATAGGCTCTCTGAGAGTGTCTGTGTGTTCCGGTGTTTGTGTATTTGCATGCCTGTAACCAACAGCTGCTCTCCAGATTAGAAGACACCACTCATTGGCAAGCATCTCTGAAACCTCCTCCTGGGTCATTTCAGATTCACGTGTACATCCTGGATGAGGGGAGAAACTGCTGGGCACAGCCTAGGTCCTCTCTCTGCCATGTTGCTGCCTGAAATCTACTGTGAGCCATAAACAGCAGTGCTGGCCTACTAGGAGCAGATACCCAGACAGACAGTAGGTTGCCCCTCATTTTGTGTCCTGCAGCTGTGAACGGATGTAGGCTTCGTTTGAGATTTGAGTAACGAAGCCATGACCCCTTATTTGACAGCCATAACCCAAGGCACTGTACGCAGACACTCACATTATTAACGCTGTGTTGCTCTTTAGTTTGAATGCCTGCCCATTCCATTTAGTGTTACAGAGGACTGGAGGGCAAACTGCTAAGAAAACGCTGCAGCAACACCCAACACCCAACTGTATAATAGATTTTTATTGTCATATATTATTCAGGGCTTACTGGAACTTTGTATTTTAGAGTTCTAAAATTAAAAGGCTCAATTTAGTTTTCTCTTGGTATCACTTATACGGGTGGGGGAGTGAGATGGAGGGGCTTGTTCGTTGATTTGGCAAACACTCTTTGAAGCACCATTTAGATACCAGATCCGCTACCTCACGTGCCTGCCAGCTGCCTGACATTCAGCTTGTGTGCGATCTTATTTAATCCTCGTGGCCTCCTTTTAATTGAGCCTCGTTTCTAATGCTCAGATGAGAAGGTCAAAGACAGCAATCATTAAGTGACTGCCTGTGTCTTACACGTGATGGACACTACACTGGGAATTCAAAGTTGGATGTGAGTCCCTCCAAAGAAACCATATTCTTTGTTTCATTTTGTTTTTAGGGGTGTGTGTGTGTGTGTGTGTGTGTGTGTGTGTGTGTGTGTGTGTGTGTGTGGTGGGGTGTAGGTCAGAGGACAACTTGTGAGAAACCATTTCTCCTTCTGCCGTGTAGGTCTGAAGAGTCAAATTAAATGGCTTTACCCCCGAGCCCTCTCACCAGCTCTGTCCTCTTTTCTTTTGATTACTAGCACTGAAGTAAGTTCAGACTCACAGGAAGTATGTGCAGCATGTATAAGATACAGTAATTCTCTACTTTTTAACAGTTTATGTTGCATCTTCCTCCCCACCTCTGTGGGATTTGCATGTGTGTGTTGTTTCCTGGATTGATTTGTATAATCACGGCACAACAATCAAAATCAGTAAATTAACATTGATTTATTTCTAATCCATTAATCCCATTCATGTTGTCTCAAAAGCCTTAATGATATTCTTTAAAATACCTTCTGGTCTATGATTATGGGATGTATTTAGTTATCATGTCTAGTTCAAATTGAGGTGTGCTATAATTGTGAAATGTCTAGTGAATTTCAACAAATTAGCAAACATAAAATATCTCAATGATTTTTATATTAATTATATGTTGAAGTTATAAAACTCTGACATATTACTTTAAATAGAGTACTTTTTTTTTACCCAAAAGGCAGATACAATCCAAGTGTTCCCTAGGTGACTAGGTAAGTACAATGTTGTAGATATATGCAATACAGAATTACTCCAGCTTAATGAAAGAGAGTCCAAGCAGGCTACAACCCAGATGAGCCATGGAGACTTTATCTCCAGTGAAATAAGCTAGGTTAAAATCCACAAATGCTGTTGGGATGGTACTTTTGTGAGTTATCTAGAATTGTCAGATTGACAGAAACAGAAAGTAAAATGGGGTGACTAAGGACTCTGGAGTGGAGCAAGAAGTGCGGAGAGTTGTCCCATTAGAGCAGAATCTCACTCCAAATGATCGCAAAGTCCTGGAGACTCATCGTGATGATGGTTGCACACAGATAGAATTATACATATTGCCACTCACTGGTGCATGCAGAACAGGTTCAGTAGCAATTCTACCTGTATAAAGAGCTGAAGAAAGGCACTTTTTTTACTTAAAATTATAATCAGGCTCGAGCTGCATAAGTCTCTTGTGAATGAGTCACCATTCATGGTTTTATTGTTCCTCATCTCACCTGTACAGTATCAGCAGAGCCTCTATCCAAGCACCAACAGCTGTCACTTCTTGTATACCTTCTAAAACGTGGTAATCCTAAATCCCCGTCTCACGAGCAAACATGGAATTGTATGTGTCCGTTAATTCTGTTTCAAAATTTGAGACTAATGATAGGGACTCCAAGCCCTTCCTGTAGCCTCCATGTCACGGTAGCTGCTGAAAACGAACATTTGCACATGGGTATGTGAAGGGACAGGGCACTCCCGTGTACACAGAAGAACAGAGTCTCTACTCACAGTGACCAGTCAGCCCCAGGAAGCAAGAGTCAAGGACAAAGTATTTCTAGTCTCCAGGTGATTTCTTCATTAACTCTCTGTGCTTGTCTCCTTTTCTGTGGTAGTTTGGCACTGAAACTGATGCTATCGTAGTTCCATTTAGCACTGATACTTTTCAAGTCTGTGACACAATGATTTAAAGTGACTCATGAAAGCCTCCCTCTGCTTTTTTTTTTTTTTTTTTGCTAGACTTGTACAAGTGGTCACTACTACAAAGGCCTAGAGCTGGTTATGGTACAATGAGCTTTAAACTAGTATTTTATCCATCTTTTTTCTTTCAGTGAATTGTGAAAAGTGGGTTCTCGGTAGACTCTGATCACAGGACACTAGAGACAGTTCTTGCACACCCCCCTAATGCCTAATTTCTCTTAATTCATATCCTAGATCTCATCTTTCCCATTGGCCCCTCTGCATTCCAGGGTAATTATGTGTCCTCTGCTGTTCTCCCAAAGCCTAATCTTGTTTCCCTCAATCCCAAGGTAGTGTACTTGCCAGCATACTTGTCTTTGCCAAACTAAGAGGGGAGTTCCTGGAGTACAGATTGCTCCCTCCTGGCCCTCAGCAGTCAGTGCAAGTGGAGAATGATGGAGCATCACAGAACGCTTCGATGGGTAAACAGATGATGAGGTAGCAACTCCAGGGCTAGAGAGCTTTGAGTCACTTCTCAGGACAGAGCATGTGACACAGGGGTGTAACACTTGTTCCCTGCGTTCGAGGGTCTGGGTTCAATCCCTGGCACTGATCAAAGGTGGTTGTTGAATAGCATCGCAGTGACCTATAAAATGAGGAGTAAGAAAACTATACTATTTTAAACATTTCTAGCAGACAGTTTATTACCAGCAAAAATTACAGGTTTAAATTTCATTTATGACCCTCTTCTTATTGTTCTATAAGGGTAGGATCAAAGACAAATGTAAAAATAAAAGTGTGGGTAATCCACACAGTAGGAAAGTATTACCAAGAAAACAAATCTGCTAGAATAAGCAAGACTCTGATCCTTCAAAATGTACCTGAGGCAGTGTTATGGAATGATAAATATTTTAGGCTGCACATCTTTCTGAAGTGAAAAATGATAGTAGCAGGCTAAGTTCTTGTTTTGTTTTTTTGTTTGTTTGGTTGGTTGGTTGGTTGGTTGGTTGGTTAGTTTCGGGGTTTCTTTGGGGGAGCTGTTTTTTGTTTTGTTTTGTTTTGTTTTGTAGTGAGCAAGATGTGTACTTGACCTCTGAAAATTGTTGTTGCCAGTAATCTGCACTCTCAGGTTCCTAGGGCAATTTCTCCATGTGCTTCTAGAATGCCAAGATAGCAGGTGGCAGCCGCTTCGGCTCTGAGACGTTCCTCCAGTGACCTATCTCAGCGTCATTACACAATGTTCCTCTCTGGGCAGAGCCGCCCTCCCTCCACAGCCTCGTTCATGTGTGTCACCACACTGTTCTTTCACATCTGCATCCAGGCCCTTCAATGGGCCTTGGCCCTTTGAAGATTAGAGGAGGGGGGAAGAGACGATTCCAGCCGCTGTGCAAAAGTGAACCAGCATGTGAATACAAAAGTCCACTCATCCTTTTAAAATGTTATCTCTTGCAAATCTTATTTTCCTTCTTAATCACACATATTATAAAGAGTTTAGCCAGCTGAAACTTTTCCACATCAAACCTTGCTGTAGTAGTTTGAATGTGATTGGCTCCCAGAAGCTCATAAGAAGTGGCACTATTAGGAGATGTGGCCTTGTTGGAGTAGGTGTGGCCTTATTGGAGGAAGTGTGTCACTGTGGGGGCAGGCTTTGAGGTCCCGTGCTCAAGGTTTGCTCAGCTGTAGTGTGACCCTCAGACTACTTCTTGTTGCTTGTGGGTCAAGAGGTAGGATTCTCAGCTCCTTCTCCAGCACCATGTCTGCCTACACACAATGCCGCACCTGATGATAATGGATTAAACCTCTGAAAATGTAAGCCACCCAGTTAAATGTCTTTCAACGCTTATGTTTTTAAGGTAAGACTTGCTATGGTCATGGTGTCTCTTCACAGCAATAGAAGCCCTAACTAAGACACTTGCCTTAACCACTATTGATTCTGATGATGGGAAAGACAGTTATGCATGTCAGTAAGTATCTGTTTAATTCACTTATCAGAAACTTACTGACTTCTCATAACACATTGTCAGGAATTGTGCCAGTTATTGGTACTACAAAGTCAAAAAGTTATATCCCATCCATTGTGAACTCCATCTAGTGAGAGGGGCAATCATGCCAATTCCAGGTTTTAATGGGGCTGTGCCTTTCAATGTGGGAGCTGAATAATGCTGCTTGAACCTTCTAGAGGTGGAGGTCTGGGAAGCTTCATGGAATGGAGTGTAAATATTTAACCTGGACACCCTGAGAAGAGGGACAGGTTTCTGCCTGGGAAGTAGGCAGAGGACATGGTATGAGAACAGACACCCGGCAGGGAATCATAGATGGCTTCAGCAATAACACATTGCTCCTTTGCCTCAAGGACAGGGTCACAGACCAGGTAAAGTAGAATCTTTGTCTGAGCTTGGATGGTTAAGGCTCTTTTAGATGCATGAAGTCTCCTGTACTATGTACACAATGGAGAGCCACCAGAGGCATTTTCACAGGAAGTTAGGGATCTGGGATGGGGGCTACACATAAGATTGAAACCCTAAGAATTGTTTCTGGGACTCTGGAATGTTTCCCCTGAAAAGGAACTTAGACTTCATCTAATTCTAGCCTTTTGATTTACTCATGAAATTGTATAACCATCTTTAATACTACTGAGTATCCTGTGTTTGAGGCCTTAAGCAGACACTTAATGTAAGAGCCTCTTCATTACTGAAGGATGCTGAAGCCTTAGAGGCCAACCCCTGTGGGAACAAGGAATGGGTGAGACTGTCCCAAGACCAGTGACATTCATTACAAGTGTGGTATTTCAACACCACAAGGAGACTCTGGCTGGGGATGACAACAGCTTCACTCCAGGTAGTTTGAACTGTGGCCTGATTCCAAGAAGCAGCTGAAAATGGGGAGCTTAATAAATGACGTACCCCGAGACAATCAAGGGGAAAATGTAGTGCTGAGGACTGAGCACATCAGAAGCTGACTGGAGAAAGGCTGTTTTTCATCAACACAAGTCCTCATGCCCACTCCAGAGGCCCTCCAATGAACACCCACATGATTCTAGACCTGGTAGCTGGATTCCTGGTAACCTGCCAGGTTTGGTTTCACTGGGCCCAAACCAAAATCTTCCGTTTTAGCCGCTGGGCAGGATTGAGAGGCAGACCTGGCATCAGGGTGCCACAGAGCTTACAGGGTGCACGAGAGGGCAGCCCAAGGCCGAGCCAATGGCAGAACAACAAGGGTGTTCCCTTCGAGCGACCTCACAGGACTCCCAGGAGCCCATTGTGCCCCCTATTCTTGGTGTTCTGGTGCTGGACTTTAAGGTTCTTTATAATTTTCCCCCAGTTCAGGAACACCAAGCCACACACATAATAGCAACTTTGCCTTCAACCACAAACGTCTTTAAATAAGAAAGCACTGCCCCGTCCCCATTCAAAACGTATTGTGTGCCAAACCTGGTCTTTTAAAGCAGTCCTTTTGAAATGCTCTAATTGTAGCCATACGTTGGGTCTCCATTCTCTCAGCCTCACAAGTCAGTCAGGGTGGTCCTAGTTAAAATGAATCCATGAACAAACTCTCATAGAAATGCAAGGTTTACAGTAGTATAATAGTATTTATGGTAGTCAAAAACACAATAAAAAGATGCTCTTTTGTCTTCTAAATTTATTATTTGCAATTATATTCATCATCTATTCAATGGTTATTCATTGTGTTTAGACACTGTCCTAAACAGTAAAACTATGTTTTAAGTAGACAGTATCCATCCTTGCCATTTTGGAATTTGAAATCTGTAAGAGAAATGTAATAAAGTAACTGGGCTGTGAACTGTAGTTCAGTTGGTAGAGTGCTTAGTTAACATTGCAGGAGGCCTTGGGGTAAACTTTGAATAACATATACACTGGGTGTGGTTGTACGCTCCGATCCCAGCATCCAGGAGGAGGAGTTCAAGGTCATCCTCAGCAGCATAGCAAGTTCAAGACCAAGTTCGAGACTCTATCGCAAAAAATAACAAGTAACCAGTGATCAGATAATTACAATTAATAATAGTGCTATGATAAAAGAGGAAGTCAAGGAAGGGACATGCCTGCTTCAGTTGCCTGGGACCTTTCTGAAGAAGGAACATTTATGAGACTAGTGTTATATAAAAGCTAAGAAGAGAGATCCTTCCAGGCAGAACTGTAAGATCCTGAGGTAACGGAGGAGGTTAATGTGACTGGAACACTTCAGGGCACAGATCAGAGAGTAGAAATTGAAGGAATACATGGAAGCCAGTGTTGTAGAATATTATTTTAAGGTGTGTTACTTTTGTTAATGGTGCATTTGTTTAACGCTGTGAACCTGTGTTACTTTGCCTGTCTAAAACACCTGACAGGTCTAATAAAGAACTAAACGACCAATAGCAAGGCAGGAGAGAGAGATCGGTGGGGCTGGCAGGCAGAGAGAATATGCAGAAGGAGAAATCTAGGAGGAGAAAGAAGAAAAAAGATGAAGGAGTGAAGAGAAGGAAAGAAAAGTAGCCAGAGAAGGAAAAGGACTTCAGGGGTTAGCCACCAAACTACACAGCAAGCCACAGAGTAAGAGAAAGATTTACAGAAGTAAGAGAATGGGAAAAGCCCAGAGGCAAATGGTAGACAGGATAAGTTAAGAAAAACTGGCTAGAAACTAAGCCAAGCTAAAGCCAGGCATTCATAATTAAGAATAAGAATCCGTGTGTGATTTATTTAGGAGTTGGGTGGTGGGCCCCCGAAAAAGTCCAAAGACAAACCAGCAACAAGCCAAGTCATGGGAAGCGTGTAGCTCCTGCTAGGATGGTGATCCCACTGTTGTACAAAGGAGTACACAAAGTGGAAGCAGCTCAGCAAAGCAATTATTTTTTCAAACAGTGTGCAGCAAGACCCAACCCAGCTGGCAAGCCCTGGGACTGCAAGTGCTCTTGGTAATTAGTCTAAGGCGGGTAGTGACGACTGAGTCTTTCCCCACACTGGCTAGAGTCCTATCTCACAGTCTTTTGCCATGGGCTAGTTTTTCAAAGAATCAGCACAAAGGAAATGGAGGAAAGCAATACAGGGTGAGAGGACTAGACCATTTGAATAAGGTTTTATAAGGTAGGAGAGATAAAAGTCTTACAAGGTGAGCGTATTCGTCAGGGTTCCCTAGAGGGACTAAACTTACAGAATGAAGAGAGAGAGAGAGAATTTTTAGAGTGGCTTATGGTCTGTGGTCCAGCTAGACTAACGATGGTTGTCTATCAACAGAAAGTCAGAAAACTCAGTGGTAGTTGAGTCCATGAGCCTGGATGTCTCAGCTGGCCTTGAGTATACACCGGAATCCCAAACAAGTATGCTCTAGTGCCAGTAAAGGAATGAACTTGCCAGAGAGAGTGAGGGCAATCAGGCAAAGAGCAAAGACTTCCTTCTCCTGTGTCCTAAGACCACCAGAAGGTGTGGCCATGATTAAAGGTGGATTTCACACCTCAAAAGATCCAGACTAAAAGTAAGTCTTCACCCTTCAAATGATTTAATTAAGAAAAATCTCTCATAGGTGTACCTAGCTGTTTGGGTTTTAGTTAATTCCAGATGTAGTCAAGTGTAGATGTAACCAACCATCTTATTAAATAAGAAACACAGAACCAATGCGAAGAAGAAAGCCAAGAGGTCAGAGCTGAGAGCTAAAACCTTACCCTTCCTCCTGCGGTGGTCCTACCTCTCCAAAGGAGAGCTACTTTCTGTGTTAAAGTCTTTATAAAGGCAGACTTTCGGTTCTGCCTTCTCATTGGTTGTAAACCCAACCACATGACCGCCTCGTCACTGCCTGTCTGTACAGACTTCCAAGTCTTCTATGGTTGGTATTGAGATTAAAGGCGTGTGTCTCCATGCTGGCTGTATCCCTGAACACACAGAGATTTACCTAGCTCTGCCTACCAAGTGCTGGGATTAAAGGCGTGCACCACCACCACCGCCCAGCTTTCCTATGGCTTGCTAATAGCTCTGACCCCCAGGCAACTTTATTTATTAACATACAAATAAAATCACATTTCAGTACAAATAAACTATCACCATAGTCAAGTTGACAGCCAAGAACAGCCATCACAAGTCCACGCCTTGACAACTTGACACACAATCATATCTCCTTATGTCATGCTTAATTTCCAATTGAAAACAATACCCAGGTAAAAGTTACACCTAACATGATATAAATACCCCACATACAATTGCAAATTTAGTTAACTGGGTCATAAATACACATAGCGTGACTTTTCTTTGTACAATTGCAAATGCATTGTAAGTTTTAGAATAGGTGGCAATGTCCCTTGTGGCACATTTTTTGATATCTTAAAACTTAAATATGATAACCACTGGTATTCTCTTAATTTATGTTATATAATAAAGAAATTGAGGAATGAAAACACAAATATCTTTACAAATACATTCTTAACTAAATATAGCAGAAACACTCACGTCAATTCCAATCCTCAGGTCTACAACTGGTCATGTGACCTTAGCTGGTATTTACAACTACCTTCCTCTACTACCCACTGTGTATTTCCTCCACTTTCAGCAAGCCCCTCAACAGGTCTTGGATCTTTTCCTGGAGGAGTGACCCATACCTTCATTCCTGAAGGGTCTGGGCTCTTTGTCATCCTGCCTGGATTAGATTATCTAGTATCCTGTTGACTTTAATCACAGGGCACGGTGGCACCAAGAGATGCCCTAAAGTATCTCCTGCACAACAGACATAATCCTTCTTACCTCCATTGTGGAGAGGCTATCCAATTTCCTCTTCACAATCCAGAGCAGTCACCCCTCCTAACACTGTTATTCCTGCCTTATAGCCTGTTGACATCGGGCATCAGAAGCCCAAAGTGGCCAAGGCTGAGCCTCTAGTTCGTTGACATGTTTGTTGTGACTCCTGACAGGAGTGCTCCCCTCTCTGGAGCCAAAACTTCTAGGCCAGCAGAAGTTCCTGTAACTTAAAGTTACAGGAGCAGGAAGCAAAGATTTTCCTAGTGGGTCACTAGGGATGATAGTGAATGAAACTGTTCCCTCTGCACACCCTTGATTCCTGGTCCCGTGGATCCTGGCTATGGGAGAAACAGTATCGTATACTGGATGCTGATTCAAAGCACTTACAGTCTTCTGGAGAATCCTGCCGCAGCCCTGCATGCTGCTGCCACCTAATTGGCCCTGTAACTGTGTCTTCAAAAGGCTGTTCCATCTTTATATCATGCAGACTGCTTCAGGGTAGTGGGGAACATGGTAAGACTCGTGGATTCCATGATTGTGGGCCCACCGTCACACTTATTTGGCTGTGAAGTGAGTTCCTTGTACAGAAGCAATACTGTGTGGAATACCATCATGATAGATAAGGCATTCCGTAAGTATTATGGTAGTTTTGACAGAAGCATTATGTGCAGAAAAGGAAAATCATAACCAGACTAAGTGTCTACTCCAATAAGGACAAACCATTGCTCTTTCCACAGAGGAACTGGTTAAATGTTGTCAGCCTGCCACCAGGTTGCTGACTGGGGAGCCGTATCTGGGGCTCAGTGTTGTTCTCTGCTGTTGGCAGATCTGGCATTCAGCAGCAGCTGCAGCCAGATCAGCTCTAGAGACTGGAAGTCCATGTTGTTGAACCCATGTTAACCTTCATCTCTACCAGCATGGCCACTGTGTTCATGGGCCCATTGGGTAAAGACAGGGATGCCTGGGGAAAGAGACTGACTGTCCGCAGAATAGGTCACCCTATCTACTTGATGATTGAACTCCTCCTCAGCTGAAGTCACCTTTAGATGAGCATTTACACAGGATACAGGCATCTTCACGTCCTTCACCCACTTGGAGAGATCTATCCACATACTTCTCCTGATGTCTTTCTCACCAATTTTCCAATCATGCTCTTTCCAAGTCCCTGACAAGCCAGCCAATCTGTTGGCTAAAGCCCATGAATCAGTGACCAGTCGCACATCTGGCCATTTCTCCTTCCAAGAAAAACTTATGACTATGTAGTGCCAGAAGTTCTGCCCACTGTGAAGATTTCCCTTTGCCAGTGTCTTTCGGGGCTACCCCAGAAAGTGGTTGTAATACTGCTGCCGCCCACGTCTCTAGTCTTCTCTTCCTCAGTCAGCTGATCATAGGGCACAACCCATGAGGCTATAGGTGCATGCTTGGCAGCATATGGCATTGTAAAAAGAGTCGAAACCATAGGCATTTGGGCAACTTCTTATGTAACTTGCTTGTGCCTTCAGGTCTTGCCCAATCATGTTCCTACCACTTCCATTTAATAATAGATTGTTGCTGTGACATCCTACTTTATGGCGTGATGGGTCAGATAACACCCAGCTCGTGATAGGCAGCTCAGATCACATGTAACTTAGTGACCCATTGTCAAATGTTCTGTTTCTGCTAAGGCCCAATATCAGATCAAGAGTTTGTTCTCAACGAGTTAAGAGTTGTCTGTAGAGATGTTGGTAGAGCCTTGCTACAAAATCCCAAAGGTCTCTTCTTTGATTCACCTATAAAGGCCTGCCAAAGGCTACAAACAGCATCCCTACCTGCCACTGATATCTCAAGTACCATCGGGTTGGATGGATCGTATGGTCTAAGTGCTAGAGCAGCCTACCCAGCAGCCTGGACCTGTTAAAGAGTCTTCCCCTGTTCCACACTCAAACCTAACAGCTTTCCAATTCAATTGTGTATGGCCCCGAGTAACACACACAAATGAGGAATGTGCTGTTTCCATAATCCAAATAGGCCCACTAAACATGGTGCTCCTTTCTTTGTGGTAGGAGGGGCCAGGTACAATAACTTACCATTCACCTTAGAGGCAATATCTCCGCATGCCTCACACTGCTGGACTCCTTAAGTTTGTAAAATAGTTCACGCCGTGGGCGTAACCTCTGAGATTCTAGAAGAGGCTCTGGTAAGTATAGATGTTGGCAAATTGGAAAGCCTATTCTAGATACTTTAAAAAAGTATCACTCTTCAGCAGGATTCCCTGAGCTCATCCTAAGTTTGGCTGTGGGTCTCTGTATCTGTTTCCATCAGTTACTGGATGAAGGCTCTCTGATGACAATTGTGGTAGTCACCAGTCTGGTCCCAGGAGATGGCCAGTTCAGGCTACCTATCCAGTATTGCTAGGAGTCTTACCCTGGGTCATCCTTGTAGACTCCTGGGAGTTTCCCTTGCATCAGGTTTCTACCTTACCCCAAAATGCCCCCCTTTCCAGTCATCTCTTTCAGTACTCTCCCACTCCACACGCCCCACAACCCAATCCCTCAAGTTCCCATGCCCACCCACCCCCCACTCCACTCAGGAGAACTCTTCTATTTCCCCTTCCCAGGGAGATCCATGCACCCCCCTTTGGGCCCTCCTTGTTGCCCAGGCACTCGGGGTCTGTGGATTGTAGCATGGTTACCCTTTTCTTTATAGCTAATACCCACTCGTGAGTGAGTACATAGTCTGAGTTACCTCACACAGGATAATTTTTTACTAGTTCTATCCATTTGCCTTCAAATTTCCTGATGTCATTGTTCTTGACAGCTGAGTGATTCTCCATTGTGTAAATGTCACACACAGATATTTATAATGGAACCTGTGTGAGCATACAAGTCATGTTGGAAAGTTAAGAATCTTGAGGTTGAGGAGGAGAGTGCTTTTCGGGGACAGGTAGAAACCTGATGCAAGGGAAACTCCCACAAACCTACAAGAATGACCCCGGCTAAGACTCCTAGTAACAAATACAGAGACCCACGGCCAAAACTAGGCTAAATTCATGGAATCCTACTGAAGAGGGGGAGGAAGGGTCATAGGAGCCAGAGGGGTCAAGGACATCACAAGAAAACCCACAGAATCAACCTGGGCTCATAGAAGCTCACAGAGTCTGAACCAATAACCAGGGAGCTTGCATAGGCTCGGCCTAAGCCCTCTACATATATGTGACAGTCTTGGTCTATTTGTGGGACGCCTAACAATGGGAGCAGGGACTGGCCCTAATGCTTTGGCTGGCTTTTGGGAACCTATTCCTCATACTGGATTGCCTTGCCCAGCCTTAATACAAGGGAAGGTGCTTAGTCTTACCAAAACTTTATATGCCATACTTTACTGATGCCCATAGGAGGCCTGCCCCTTTCTGAATGAAACAGGAGGAGGAGTGGATTGCAGCTGGGGTGGAAGGGGGAATAGGGAATGGGAGGAGAGGAGGGAGGGGAAACTACGGTTGGGATGTAAAATAAATTTATTAAATAAATAAAAATAACGCTTATACTTCTGTTGCTCTAGAACCACTCTGGTACCAAAATCTGTATTAGTCAGGGATCTCTAGAGGAACAGAACTTAGAGAATGTGTGTGTGTGTATATGTGTGTGTGTGTGTGTGTGTGTGTGTGTGTGTGTGTGTATGAATTTATATATGTATGTATCTACATACATATATGAAGGGGAATTATTAGAATGGCTAACAGAGCCAGGCGGTGGTGGCGCACGCCTTTAATCCCAGCACTCAGGAGGCAGAGGCAGGCGGATCTCTGTGAGTTCAAGGCCAGCCTGGGCTACCAAGTGAGTTCCAGGAAAGGCGCAAAGCTACACAGAGAAACCCTGTCTCGAAAAACCAAAAACAAAAAAAAAAAAAAAAAAAAAAAAAAAGAATGGCTAACAGTCCAACAATGGCTGTCTACTAACAGAAGGTCCAAGAATCCAATAGTTGTTCAGTCCACAAGGCTGAATGTCTCAACTGGTCTTCAATATAGGCAGAATCCTGAAGATGTAAGCTCTGTGATGTCAGTGAAAGTATGAATTTGCCAGGGAGAGTGAGAGCAAGCAGGCAAGGAACAAAAGCTTCCTTCTCCCACGTCCTTTATATAGGCTGCCACCGGAAGATGTGGCCCAGATTACAGGTCTGTTTTCCTATCTCAAAAGGTCCAGATTAAAAGTGGGTCTTCCCACTCCAAATGATTTAATTAAAGAAAAAAAATCCCTTACAAGTGTGCTTAGCCACTTGGGTTTTAGTTAATTCTAGATGTAGTCAAGTTGACAACCAAGAAGATAGGGGAGATAAGATTTGAATCTCTTGTCATAAAAATTGCACAGGGTTTGACAGCCAAGACTAATAGCTGATAGTTCTTATATAGGTATTACTTTGATTGCAAGAGCACGATGTTGTGGAGTTTTAATCAGAACAGTCTTGTGATCCTATTTACATTTTTGAAAATTTTAGGGCATGCTCATGTTAAGAGTGGAGGGGATTACAGACGACCAAACAGGTTGGATTTGTTGCAGGGATGGTGACATTGGAATTAACAGCCCAAAGACAACCTGTTATTATTTGTGAGGTTGGTTTGTTTGAGACCCTGTCTCACGTATCCCAGACTGGCCTCAAGTTAAGCAGCGCACATGTCCTGAGCTCTCCACTCTCCTGCCTCTTCCTCCACCTCCCAAGTGCTGAGAGGATGTGTGTGTGCTTGGGATGCATCTCCCTTGCGAAGAATGCTTTCTTCCCAGGGACACTGCTCTTCTTTTAAACACCCCAACCACTTCTCTCTCTGCTTCCTGTTCATGGAAGGAAAGGGCAAACACCACCACTAGTGCTTTAGCCATTCAAGTGGGAACCTAGTCCCAACATTCCTTTCCAGAATCCTAGACATACGTTATTTTCTGTTTGCAGGTTGATTAAATCCTTGCCAACTCCCCACTGCCCTTCAGCACTGCCCCTGGCATTTAGAAGGCATTCAGTAAGTGTTAACTTGATTGTACTTGGATTCCCCATGTTCCCCATTAGAGAGGCCAGTGGGATCCTCTTTACTTCCTCTTTGGAGATGCAGTATGTCAGTAGGCTATGGTGCCTCTTAAGAGCACAGTATTTCCAGTTTCTGATGGACACATGTCCAGCTCTCTCTGCTAGAGCAGAAGGTGATGCGTACATGCAAAAACTTTAAGAGCATCTGGTTAGAATTTAATGTGGCTGAAACATTGCATTTTTTTTCATGTTTCAATTACTCAAGTATGACTAAAAGTGTGCTTTGGAGATTTTCCAAAATAAAAGCTGCAAGGTGAGAGAAATCTCAGTCCCAACAATAACTTGAAAGTTGGAAACTGGACTAGGAGCTGGTTTCTCAACTGTCCTAACTCTGTCACCAACACTGTGATGATTTGATTCCGTGGGACACGTCTGGTTTCTGGCCATTGACTTGTACACTTCAGCTTCAGGCGTCACTACTCCCCTTCTTTTCTTTTGAGGAGAGTAAGTGGGGAACAGAAATGGTAAGAGAAAGCGAGAACTGAGAAGCTCAGACCTTTCCAGTGACCCCCAGGTCACAACTGCTGACCTTGACCTCAGCAGCCTCATGTGATGTAACCCTGCAACAAACCGTTCATAGAATGGGTCTCTTCCCACGGATCCCACCACTCAGTGTTGTGCAAGTGCCAATAGTGAGCGATAGTATCAGGGATACCCCTCTGGGTGGCAAGGGGCCACCTAGGACCTGTGCAGGAAGGGAGAGGATGACACCCCTGAGGTAGCAGACAAACAGCCCATGGCGCAGCGCCTGCCTGGAGCAGTCATCAGGTGGTGGTCCTCCGTAGTCTTTTGTGTACTGACGTGATGGTTTAGAATGGCTGAATGTGTGCAAGTCTCAAGCTGGCAGGTACTCGCTTCATGTTGTCTTAAACTCATTCCCTATATTTATAGCTGCCCCTGTTCGCAGTACTTGGCATTCTTTCGAAAGCTCCCCTCTGGCCATTGCCATTCCTTCTTAGTGTTTCTCTGAACCTTGAAGTCTTTAGAAGTCCAGAATACGTAGAGCTGGACTATTCAAAGCACCCCGTTTATCCCCTCCCTCTTTCCTGTAAGGAGAAGGCTTTTGTAGACATCTCTCCTCAGTGCTTCTTATGCTGCCACATAAACCAAATGATTTCGTCAGTGATCTTTTGTAATTTACTGAGGAGCTGTGGTCTGAGGTGTCTTGTTTTGCTGAAAGGGGAGACTGTGACACATATGATCTCTCACTCGAACAAGAAATAATCATTTCAGTTAGGAGCCTGTTAGGCATGTCTGTTTGTAAAAGGAAAGAGTTGCCATTTATCTGGCTGTCTCCTTCCTTCCTTCTGCCCCCAGCCCACCCTTAGAAGTGTCCCTCAATGAAATAAGTGTTGTAATGGGTTGAGTAATTAGCAGCAGAATTATAGTTGGATTGTAACCTGACTCTAATCGCTGACTTCAGAATTAATTTCATATGACATAGCTCCTTAGATGTGTGCTGCCTTCAAAGTTTCCACTGGTCTCTCCTTTTTAGCCAAGCTGCCTTTTCTATTTTTGTGCTTGTCCTGTCAATGAGTCAGGTGGCCCCAGACTCTTCCTGTGGATGAAAGGGGCATCCTGACTTGGATGTATGTTCAACATAGTAAATTATAAAAAGGAAAAACTCTGTGTCTGCTTTTTGGCATGAAGGTAAGGGAAACTGGAGGGGTGAGTGAGAAGGTATAAAGTAGCCAATATAAATAAACTCTAGCCCTGGGGCTTGGTGTACAACTCAGAAAATGGGGCTAGGGAATGCTTCTCTATGTTAAAAGCAATCACCATGTGGAGCCTATGATGTAAAAGGTCATGTTAACCTTTTCCACTAAGTTCTAATCACCAAGTTAAAATAACTGAAAAGTAAGGTAAAATGTTCCTGGGAAGATTTATTTGTGCCTGGGCTGCTGTCTGTGGAAAGAGACATTGCATACATCCCAAGTCTGGGAACTGCTTCAGAAGCTAGCGAGTTCATCATTGAGGTCCTAACCTGCTTTCCTTCCCATAGATGGTGGTTGCCACCTGACTTTAAAGAGATGGTGGGCTAGTTCATGTTTTTTAAAACGTGACAATGTGAATTCTCTGGTATACTAAAACAGTGATATAAAAACCAAACTCACCTTTGCACACCCACCTCAGAGCTGCTAGTCAGAGGAAGGGACTGTGCATTGAGACTTGAGCTGACGTGGTTGTGATCCTTCGGTAAGCAAATACACTTCTATGGACTCTATTGTTTCCTCGCCATTGCTGTGAACTCTTTGGCAGAAAATGAAAAAAGAAAAGTTGGGCAGAGGGTGAGAGGAGGGAACTACGAAAAGAAAACAGTGATCAAACCTGTAGAACTCACTAACAGCCTTGGCTTCTCCGTGAAATGCTGGCCTTTGGCTTTTTTTCATGGGGCTCAAAATCATTTTTAAACAGGGAACATAACTATATCAATTTTAGAACCATGTTTATCTCTGTAGTAATTATTTTCAAGCTCTTACCAATAGCACACACCTCTATCGCCAAGAACCTGATCCTCATTCTTTCTGTCCAGCAGAGGGACTTGCCTCACAAGTCACTTTTCTTGGAGCTCCCCAGAGTGAGAGCCCAAGGTTTCTTTGTGGATGCTTGCTCTGCCTGCAGAGTCTGGGCCACGCCCCAGCCTTGCCAAGTCTAAGTTCCAAACAGTGAGGTGGTCACCCGTCACACAGCGCGCAGCACACTTCCAGCCCTCCCCTACCATGCCTGCATATCTTCTCGGGAGCTCTTCCAAAGGAGACTTAATGCTCTCGGGAGGCCTTTCTAGATCCCAAGGCCACCTGATGCTGAGCTCTGTTGCCTTCCTTGCCCTCTGCTGCTTTAAACTCACCCACTGTGTTTCCATAAGACTTATCATTGAGGAAATTCATTATTATGTTATTATGTTTCTTTCATTAAGAACACAAAAGAAACTCCAGTTTATCATAAAAACATGGTAGAGAGGTTTTCTTTTTTTTTCTTTCCTTTTTCACTTAAACACCATTAGGAAATCTGTACTGTAAGAAATAAGCCAAGACAGCTGAGGTCATATTTTGATTGAGATATCATTTACATTTAACAAGTTTGCTAGCCAAACAGATTTGAACAAAGCCTACATTTCTTCACACCCTATCATTCTTAAAAATTCCCTATGATCCTTCCCAGTCAATCCTACCCTGTCCTCCCACCCCAAAGTCACCGGTCATCAGAAGTTAATGTTGCGTCCTCTAGACACGCCTACAAACGCCGTCCTGCAGGACACACTTCATCTTCTCTGCTTTTACTGGACGGTGATTCAGGTTCGGGCATGTTGCTTCATCTGGCAGTAGTTCTCCCATTGCCATCATCGTGTGAAGATGCCCTTGTTGACATCCAACCATCTGCTCCTAAGCATCTCCTACACCGTATGCTTGAACTTTCAAATCGTCACACAATAATTTACCTTTCCTTTTGTATGTAGACTTCTGGATTTCAATGAACAGGATGCATACCGTCCCCCAACTTAGATGACTCTCGATACTTCCTTTTAGTCAACCCAACCCCAAACTCCTGCCAGTCTTACATCCGTTCTCCATCACTGTAGTCTCACATCACATTTGAATTGTTCGCACACACCTGCCTTTTCCAGTCTGCTGTCAGTTTCTCAGAGTAAGAACTGAACCTTATTTATCTTGCTACCTTGAGACACAGCAGAATACTGGGTATGGAATAGGTGCCCATTCAATATCTGAGGGAGGAATGAATTCATACCCATATGGCCACAGTGAGTACTTCCGTCATAAGTCATAGGAAGGAGAGAAGAGAGATACAGAGTTGAAGGAAACCAACATTAACTTTACTATGTTAAAGAAAGAATTAGGTCATTTTCCCCAAATAATAATGATTGTGTGCTTTTAAGAAACACAAAAGAATATTGGCTGCCAACTGCCACTTGAGAGAATACGGTAAATCATACAAAATGTGTAATCTTTTCAACTCAACAAATGCTTAGTTATATCAAAAATATTGCTGCTAGTTAAGTTTAAACATGAAATTTTAAATGAAAATTTGAAACATGCTTCTCTGTCTGTTACCTGTGTCTAAGTCTATTCTAGCATTCTAAAATTCTCCCCTAGAGTCTTAATGTGTTTTCCGGATATTGTTAATGTAGTAAAAACCCCTTCCACTGGAGGGAGAAACTCAATATTCATGCTGCCACTGTTGACAGGTTTCAGTTCTTCACTTTTGTCTGGGTCAGTGTCTTCTTCACCTGAAATCTGTCTAACCAAAGTCATTGTTACTGTAAGCAACACTGGGTTCTTACAGCACGTGCCTTCCCTTGAGTACACACAGTCAGTTCTCTTCAGTTTCCACTTTCTTTTCTTTTTCTTCCTCCTGTGTTTAGTGGTGTCTCCTTTCTCAGTAATCACAGTGCTGAAGTGAGTCTGTATAGCCTTCTTACCTCTTAATTTCACCCACCAGGACACTATCTCCTACAAACCAAGCCCTTAGCCAGCTCCATGTCACATCTCTCTAAGCAAATAAATTTCCTCCATGTGCTCAGGATATACCCTTGAGCCCTGTAGCCTGTTTCCCCTTTTAAAACAGAAATGGGGAAACAGCTGTTTCTTGGTTCCTATAAAGTGTGTTCTGTTTTATAGATCACACTGGACAGCTCTATTTTGAAGTCTTCAATATTACTTGGTCTCGAAATTGTGGATTTCCTGGACTTGAATTCCCCTCACAGTTGGGAAATAATGATTAATTCTACAAGCTGTTTCAGTGTACTGTACAGGCCATACGGTCTTCCCTATGGTCTGTTTTGGTGGCTACCGAAGAGCTCAACTGGACATAATGCCTTCTCCCATGTAGCACACAAACTTTAACCACTGACTCACACTATGGGGTCAGTTCTTGATACGTTTTAGCAAATGTTGATGGAAAATGCCTGCGGGTTCTATACTGTTACTTGTATAATATGCAAGGATGAAAGGACGCTCTGCCCCGCCCCAGTTCAGGGAAGACAGCTGCAGTGTGGAGAGTATCTAATTCACAGCTTCTTGACTGTGGGTTGGAGCCCGCTCTAGGGGCGCATAACTACACCCGGGATTTCAAAAGAATTGTCAGTAGCACTAGGCTTTTGAATGTGCAGTGACCAAAAGTTAACTCAGAACCAAACACGTAGTGAATTTGAGGTGTGCCTCCCTCAGTAACTATGAGGTGCATCTGGTGGTGTACACCCATGCTGCACCTCACAATTAACTGCAGCCTTGGTTTGACGTGGACACTTTGCACTGCTGGTACCTTAATGCTACCTGAAATAAATGCTGCCGGAAACACTCTCGCTCATATTTGACACTACAGTATGTTCCAAATTAGTGTTCTACTGTAATACCAAGTTTTCCGTCCTCAAAGAAATATAGTGAACAAAGACTTACCAGTTTCCCACCAACTTCCTCAGCACAGAAGTATCAAGTTAATGTATCTTTGCACCAAATTATTTCAGAATGCTTAATTTTTAACATTCCTTCTTGACTTGCTAATTTTGTGCTGTTACAATATTGTGAAGTGAATTTAGACTTAGGATTAGGACAGGATTCCAGCTTCCTAAAATGGCCCTAATTGTACTTGTATAATTTTATACTATGTATTTATACGGAGCAGAGTTCTCAGCCACTGATAACTATAAAGTTAAAATAGCAATCAACTCTGGAAAATGTTGAAGATGTGTGTCTTGCAGTATCAAATATTCAGACAATTTTCATTCTTTGCTTAAAAATACTTATTTGTCTTGTTTTGTGAAAATGAATGTTTTGCCTGTCTATTTGTATATATGTGCACCCTGTTCATATCTAGTGCCTGCAAAGGTCAGAAGAGGGTATCAGATTCTCTGAAACTGGAGTCATAGATGGTCATGAGCCACCAAGGGGGTGCTGGGAACTGAACCCAGGTCCTCTGCAAGAGCAACAAGTGCTCTTAACCTTGGAGCCATCTCTCTAGTCCCAAAATTTAATTCTTAATATACAAGTAAAGCAGCAAGCACATCCATCTAATTAGAATGAAAATTTGTTTTTGTCTTTAATAAGTGGTGAGAATTATATATATACACCAAAGAATTGTTTTAAAATAAAAATGTTTATGACTTATTATCAGTAAATGCTTCATTTGTATGCCTGTACATACCAATATACCTGCAGCCACATAAAATTTCTCAAGCAAAGCTAAACCTGGTGGCTTAGACTTAGAATTCCAGATACTCAGGAGACTGAGGCAAGGGCATAACAGAGTCAAGGCTTTTCTGGGCCATGGAATGAGTTCAGAGACAGCCTGGGCATTTAGTGAGACCATGTCTCACAATTAAAAGTGAAAACAAGTCTGAGAATGTAGTTCATTGGTAGAGAATGCCTAGTGTGTTCAAGTTAAAAAAGAAAATTGAAAAAAGATCGATAGCATTTTAAGTAAGTTTATGACTTTTTCTTGGGCCCATTTACAGCTGTCCTTGACTGAGGATAGCCCAAGACCTCAGGTTAGAACCCCCCCCCCCATAGATAAAATTACCTGCTTTGTAATGAGGGAATTTTCCAAGTAGAATTGCAATGAAAATACATGATTATTTGATCTTAATATAGTTTAAATATCTATACATCAAAAATAATTTAAAAATAAAAATGAAACATTTAAAATTTAACTCTGACATTAAAAGACTTCAACAAATAGATACTGAAAACACTGAAATCTCCTTGACAAATGAGCAAAGGTTAAGAATTTCTACTCACGTAAAAATGCACATTACTATTAAAACAAGAAAAATGCTGAGCCTTGCTTCTAATCAAATTAAAATGTGTCGTTTTTACTGGTTGGTAGTATAAAGAATATAATGCCCACTGTTTGCTGGGTTATGATAAGATAGTTAATACTTTGCAATGTTAATCATAAGTTGACTCAAATCTTCTAGGAAATAGAAATTAAGGTATTGTTTTTTAAAATTCATGTCTTGTACAATGTAGTTTCCCTTCTAAAAATCTTTTATGAGAATACAGATAATATTCAAGGAACTAAATGTAGTGGTACACTATCATGAGCAGAAACAGACATGATTGTAACTTTCCACAATGTCAGAATTTATTGGCTAACAATAAACTCATAAGCTGTATCGGTTTTCTCAGCCACATTTTGCTAGGTAGTCCTGATTTCCCTCAGTAGTTGGCCTTTGGAAAATGCAGGTTCCTTGTTTTGGTTATAACTACTAATATTTAATATTTAACTCTTACATCACAACTCTCTCTCCCTCCTTCCCTCCCTCCGTGTGTGTGTGTGTGTGTGTGTGTGTGTGTGTGTGTGTGTGTGTGTTACAGAATGGCTACAAGAGGCCACAGCAGAGTTCAAGGAGTTTCCCAAAGGCCTTCTTGAAGGGCGCAGAAAGCTGATAGAGATGCAAAGAGGATTTCCATTTCCATGGAGTTACATAACAAACCTTTATTAGTCTGCAGAGTCAAGCCATGTGGTCAGAGTTGAGCTGAACTTCCGAGTCAAGTTCAGCTGCCCAAAGTGCAGAACCAAACAGTCAAATCAGTAGACACAAACAATTTGAGTAGACCATTTCAGCAGTGGGACTTTAAAATGACCCTGAAGCCTATTGGACCGTCTAGAGCTCTCAACTGTCTGTCCCCTGCCTGTTTTTCACTCACCATAAAGTTACACATGGCATGTAAAATGGAGTGTCTTGGGGCAGTGTACAGCTTTCAAAAGAGACACCATGTGACACAATGTGAAGTGACTTAGAGCTGGACGTAGTCTGATCTCATCAGTCCCAGAATGTGTGACACTGAAGGAGGATCATGAGTTTGAAGCCATCCTGACAGCGTAAGAGGACCCTTTCCACAAAACAAAACAAAAAACTATTAGTGGCACAGGAAAATGTTCACATACAATGTTAAAGGGTCAAGTGTTTATATATAGTCCATAATTCTAGGTATGTAAAGTTGAGTATGTATATGTGAATACACACACGCTTATGTACACAGAGCGAGAACAAAACGTGGAAGCAAACGCATCAAAATTTTAATTTTGTTTTATAATCAAACCATCTTTTTATAGTGGGACCAAATTTTTGTTTCTTTTAAATTTTCTATATTTTCTGTAATATCTGTAAATAATACATTATGTTCTTTAAATATATAAAATATTTTTCTTTTATGTTCATTGAGTTTTATCTGCATGTGTGTCTGTGTGAGGCTGGCAGAAACCCTGGGAACCGGAGTCACAGACAGGTGCGAGCTGCCGTGTAGGTGCTGGGATTGAACTCATGACCTCTGCAAGAGCAGCCAGGGCTCTTAACTGCGGAGCCACCTCTCCAGCCTCACATTATGTCCTCACATTGTATTAGGAAAAGTGGTAAACAATGTTATTTAAAATTTCACTAAGTGATGTTTTTTATTTATAGGTTCTTTATAAATTTTAATTAATTTTTGAACGAAGAACCCCTCCATCTAACTTGATTTACAAATGGAGTTAGATTTTAGACCATCTTATCTATTCCATTAGGCTGTTCCATGTTGCTTTATCCCATGCCATCATCAGACCAAGGAACTGAGGTTTTGGAACATTCTAAATATAAACCCTCTTAGCATGGACTTGACAGTGAGTTGATAGCCTGATGTCCTTAAGCCAGTTTAGCAGTAGGAAATTCTAAGGACAAAATAGAAAAGCATGTTGTCCTGAGCCCTAAGAAAGGGCTTTTCCTATGGGGAGCATGAGTATTTATGGATTCGCAAGCACATGAGGGTGTACAGTAAGTAATCAGCAGGCGGTCAGAGTCTCTGAGGGAGAGCCAAAGGCAATCCTCACAGAATTGTACCTTCCACTGTATTCTGTCTCCTCCCTGAGATTAAACATTGTAACACTGGACTGCAAGGCTGACTCCAGACTGCGGTGTCTTCCTTACGAAATTTCTCTTAGGAGAAATTACATAACATGCAGACCCACATAAAGAGCCATAGTCACCTGTATTTTTTAAGACGTTACCCTTTCCTTCAGTACTTCAGCATTCTACCACACTGTGGAAATTTTGACATGGCCATGGTGTATACCTTTCCAAGAGAACTTACCATAAACCAAAAGAGAATCATAATTCACAGCCGTATGACTTCACCAGTCGACAAATGAGAAAACTGTAGCATAAAGTGAGTGATTTGCCCCAAATCATAAAAGTTGGAACTAGAAACCTTAGACTTCCTAGTGTCCTTCCATCGCTCCTCTGTCCCAACACCTCTTAAACCAGCCACCCAGAGCCCTGTTCTGGGAGCCATCAGAAGGTGTCCTGCAGAGGCCGGGGAGACGGCCCAGTCAGTAAAGTGCGCACAATGCAAGCAGGGGAGCCTGAGATGGATCCCCCACGCCCGTGTAAAAAGCCGGGTGTGGTGGCGGAGCGGGGATGGTGGCGTCTGTCTGTAGCCTCAGAGCCGGGAGGTGTGGACCGAGACAGGAGTTCACGGGCTTCATAGCCTCCTCGGTGATCTCAGGTTTGACAGGAGACCCTGTCTCCAAAGAACAGACAGATAACAACAGTCAAGGTGCACCAACAATCTCTGGTGCACTCGACTGCACACACACACACACTCATACTCACACACTCACACTCACACACATGCACAAAACTGTATGCACACAATAATTAATTTATGAGGCATTCTTCAGAGATATTTATTAGGGATCAAATAAGCCCGAGGATGTTCTCGTCACTATTCCTTCACCTATGCAGTAGTAACCCATAGTAACATGAAAATGAGTCCCTGTGGGACACAGGCACTGAACTGGACGGTGACGACATAAAGCAGCTGTCTTCCCACACAGATAAAACAGGGAATAAGGGAAAAGGTACTGACCTGTTGGTTTGGGGCTTTAGGGAAGAGAGAACTGCTTGCTACATGCAGCACCTTCTCCCTTGGCTAGATGAGTTCTCGTTAAAAATAACAGACATGGTTATACTAAGCTGTGCTCAAATCTCATAGACAACCATGCCACAGAAAGGAGCCTAATTGACTTTCCAACTTAATGGGGCAATTTTGCATCATGGGTAGAGCTTTGAATCCATACTGCCTGGCTCTAAAGCCTGGCACTCTGGTCATCAACCTTGCCTCAGTTTCCAACTCTGTAAAGTGGGCAGTAATCACAGTAGCCCCTACTCTTAAGATTCACACGAGAGTTGAATTAATTTCCTGAGAGCATTTGGAAATGTCTTGTATAAAAATAAGGATTCTATAAGAATTGCCATTGTTACTTGCTTTCTCATCTAGGAATGGAGAGTTTCTATAGTGCTTCCAGATGCACCAAATATACTAACTGGGTAAACTCTGCGAAAACACCGAGGCACAGAATGCTACCACTGTCATTCACAGCCTGTTCACCTAGTTCACAGTTCGGCAATTGGAACTAACTATACAGTTACCTCAGGATAAAGCAGACTAGAAAGGAATATGAACACGCCATATTGAAGTTGGATCCATGTCACAAGCCAACTCATCTTTTTTTCCTTAAGCGAAAAAGAAAGTAGGTGGGGGATGCTTTATTGCAGGACAGAAAGAAGTTTTCCCTGGAAAACTGTCACCCGATTCCTGTATGACCTACTCCCAGTGTTTGTCACAAAGGTAGCCAAGTCCTGAGCCCCAGGTTTGGGGCGTTGAAGGCTCTTCCCCCTGCCACTGAGGCCGGGGGGAAGCAGGAGAGTCCACAGGTGAAGTGAGGATGCTGTGGCCCTGGCATAGACTAGTGGTTCACAAGGAGCTTTTCTGTGGACATTTTCAATAAGGACACTGGGCGAGCAGCAGAGGTGGCTCGGTGGCTTCAAGCACGTGCTGCTCTTGCAGAGGACCCAAGCTCCCGTTCCAGCACCCACACCAAGGGTTGGCTCACAGACAGTATATCCACTGGCTCTTCTGGGCTCCACAGGCATCTGCACACATGTGGTGCACATACAGATAAGCGAGCACACACAGACATAGAAAATAAACATAAGTATGTATGTATGTATGTGTGTGTGTGTTTGTTTGTTTGTTTGAGAAAGGGTCCCTCTGTACAGCACGAGCCCGGGCTTGATAGACTTGGGCTCAGATCTTTGTCCTAGAACTCTGTGTAGACGAGGCTGGCCTAGAACTCACAGCAATACTATCTGCCTCTGCCTCCCAAGTACTAGGACCAAAGGCATGTGCTACCACCCTAGAGTTCATCTTTAATTTTTTTTTTAAGAAATACATAGGTATGACTAAACTAGAGCAGTCAGCCTTTTTAGATAATAAGCAAGATTTCACTGACTTAAAAGTGGCAGGAGAAACATGAGCATTTCCCCAACTCAGACTTTCTTCAGCCAAGTTCTCTCCGAGGTGCTCTTGTTGGTGTGAACACGCTACCTCTCTCATAATGTCAGGACCCAGAAAGCAACTTCATCTCATGTGTTGCCATCCTGCTCCAAATTCTTGGCTTTAAAGTTTCCTGTGGGAACGTGCAGCATATTTTGTAAGCAAAACTCTGAATCTGTTGCTAGGGACATCCCAGACTGAAAATAGAACATTATTGGAACGTGGAGGAAATTGTGGCTGTTGCCATTAGAAATGGCAAAATAAATGGGGGAAAGGAATGGCCCTCACTCCCCATTCTGAATCGCCCCAAGTTCAAAAGACCAACAGATACTGCATTCCAGCATACTGGCTCAGACCTTTGTCCTAAAACATTTCTTCAGTCAGGTCTTTTGGAAGAAGAAAGGACTCTCAGGAACTTGAGAGATAAAGAAGAATCTAGCCCAGTTCCTTGCTGTATATAAGAGAGTATCAAGACAGTAGAGAAAATGTAAGAGCCAGTGGAGGTGGAGCACAGAATGGCAAAAGCTATTCCAGCATGAAACCTGATAAATCAATGTAAACCTTCAGAAGACTTTGGGGGCTCCACGTAGACCCTAAACCAACATGACCAGGCATGGCAAGACTCTTGAACAGCCTGTCCCAGTGGACAGATACCATGTGCTGGCTTGATAGACTTGGGCTTGAGTTCCTGGCTCTTCCTCCACCTCCTCCCCCGGGTCTCCATTTCCCCCGTGTCTTTCTCCCTCATTTTCTTTTTCTTGGAAAGTTGGAGGTGCCCGCTACAGCCCTAAGACAGCCCTAGGACAGCTTTAATTCTGCTTTAAGGTCTTTCTAACTTAAGGGAAGAGGTAAAATGCTAGGAGGTGATAAGAGATAGTAAAGTTCAAAGATACTATGTTTCCTGAATAACCTGAGTGAGATGCACTTACAGATAAAATGATTCTTTGTTGAGGTGGCCTACATGCAGCAAAGCCTCCTCTTTTAGTCCCAGTGTATCTGTATTAACTGTCCTATGGATGTACAGAAGCAATTAAAACATGGCACCTCCTTTCTCACACTTTCCTTTCTCTCAGTGAAGTTGACTGCCTCTTCTTCTGTAGCGTGACTCCTCGCTGCCTCATCCTCCCCACCCCTCGCTGTGTCCTGCATGGCTCAAGTGTGGGAACGTGTGCTCGCTTAGTGATGCTGGTGGGAGTCTCTTAATGAGCTGGGAACAAGGTTCTTGAAGAGAGTTCTGAGCCCTGGTTCTCCTGGCCAAGGAAAACAATCTGGCTCCAAGGGATGAGTAATTGTAGCGAAACTCTTTAGAGCGTTTAAGGCTCTGTATGCAGCATGACTTTTCAGTTTATATGATGTAGCTTTCCCAGAGAACGGCCAAACACTTTTAGAAATACAGAAGAACCCTTACCACTCCCCAGGTGAAAAGAGAGTCAGAACATAGTTATATGGGAGCAGTTGAACAGGAAGCCATTAAAAGTCCCCGAACTGTTGTGTGCCAGTATACTTGGTTGTGTGCAGTTTAAAAAGTTGTTAGAATTACTATTGAAAGCCGACAAGTTCAAAATGGAGTGAGGAGATGTTCATATATGTGTAAGTGATTAAGAGATAAGTGTTCATAAGTAGAAAAGTTCTAAAAAGCACAAATTTGCCACCCTCTGGAGAGTAGGGTCTTTCAAGGTTTTCAGTAGTTAAGAGCAGTTGTTGCTCTTGCAGAGGACCTGGGTTCTCTTTCTAGCACCCACATGGCAGCTCAAAACCATCTGTAACTACAGTTCCAGGGGACCTGATGCCCTCCTCTGACCTCCAAGGGGACCAGGCATGCACATCATGCCCATTCATATGCAGGCAGAAATCATGCACAATAAATGAATGGATAGATAGGTAGGTAGATAGATAGATAGATGATAGATAGATAGATAGATAGATAGATAGATAGATAGATAGATAGAT
>CABHPR010142660.1:0-21452 GCA_902168415.1 Peromyscus melanophrys | reverse complement strand
GATAGATAGATAGATAGATAGATAGATAGATAGATAGATAGATAGATAAATAGATAGATAGATAAAATAGAGCCCAGAGAGACCCTAAGGCAGGGAGATGGTGAGTTAGAGGCCAGCCTGGTCTGTATAACAAGACCCTGGCTCAAACAAACAAACAAAAATCAAAACAAATTTATCTATGATCATATATAGGTGTTCCTATCAAACAGTTAGAAACTATGCTTTACAAACCTTGAAACCCCTTTTTACTTTTAACTTACATTTAGTAAGTCAGTGGTTTGCAAACTAAGGCTCGTGGCCAAATTCAGTAAAAATGTCACTGTAAAGTTTCTCAGGACACAACTACTTGCTTTCACTCTACTTTAGACTTCTTATGCACAACAGCAGATTTGAGCAAAACCAACAGTGGCCAGAAGTGCTGTGCTAACTAGTTTTTATATCAACTTGAAAAAAACTAGGGTCATCTGGGAAGAGGTCAGTTGAGAAAATGCCTCCATCAGGTTGCCCTGTGGGGAGATCTGTGGGGCATTTTCTTAATTAATGGTTGATGTAGGAAGCCCATCTCACTGTGGGTGGTACCACTCTGGGCGTATGGTCTTGAGTTGTGTAAGAAAACAAGCTGGTTAAGCCCTAGGAGCAAGCCAGTGAACAGTGTCCCTCCATGGCCTCTCCTTTAGTTCCTGCCATAGGTTCCTGCCGCGAGTTCCTGCCCTGGCTTCCTGTTCCTGACTTGAGGAACTACGACTCTAAGCTGAAATAAATCCCTTTCTCCCCAAGTTGCTTTTGATCATAGTGTTTTTGTCACAGTGATAAGAAACCATAACTAGCACAACGGCTCTGCACCAATCACCCACTCTCTGGATGATCGTTTACCTAAAGTGTGCAGATTCCTGCGCAAGACAATACAGAAAATAAGTTGTAATAAATATGTATGGAATGTATTAGAGTGACTTACAGGAGGTGGTCCACCTATTTTAACAATGGCTGTGTACCAACAGAAAGCTCAAGAATCCAGTTCAGCCCATGAGCCTATATGTCCCAGCTGATCTTCAGTATATGCCAGAATACCAAAGAAGCGGGCTCTAATGCCAGTGAAGGAATGAACTTGGCAAGAGCCAGCAGGCAAAGAGCAAAAGCTTCCTTCTTCCGTGTCCTCTATATAATCTGCCACCAGAAGGTGTGGCCCACATTAAAGGTGGATCTTCCCTTCTCCAAAGACCTGGATTAAAAGTGGGTCTTCCTCTGCAAGTGCTTTAATTAAGAAAAATCCCTCACAGTGTACCCAGCTGCTTGGGATTTAGTTAATTCCAGATGTAGTCAAGTTGACAACCAAGGATAGCCATCACAGTAAGAATAGGTTGTGATTTAAACAACATTCTTTCACAAACTTTGAAAGAGCAGTTGACTGTATGATTTCATTGTCAGCATCCCTCTCAAAGCCTCGATGCTGGGAAATTGGACTTTAGATATTTATATAGAGATAAAGGCAAACGCTGAGAGAAAACTGAGCAACCTTCTGTTTGTAATTGATACTGTTGCCATGGGTCGGAAAAGGACGTTGTCCTTGCCTCCTCTTTCGGAAAAATTCAGCCAATCCCATCTGGCCATGTGGTTTTTAAACAGTCCTCGGGGAGTTGAAGAAATGCAATCCTGTCTTGGTGCCTCTGCTTCACAGGCTGAATGACCCACTGGGACTGAGTGGGACAGGCCTGGCGTCACCTCACATCCCAGCAGCCCTGAAGAACTGGCTAGCTTGGACTGCTATACTTTTCTTGCACTGTTCTCTTAATGGAAATCACAGAACCACCGTCCTTACTTCAGGGGAGCAGTTTCCTCTTTTGGAACCAAAAAAATGTCAAACTAAGGAAACAGCTAATGTGTTCAAGCCACAGTGACAAGATGATCTCATTTTATGTGAAAAGTTTCAAAAGATGAAATAACTTTTGGAATAAGAAATAACTGAGATTCAGAGTATTTGATTAATAAGATATTTTAAATGTTTCTCATGGGCATAGAGTCTTTTAAGTATGTTACCTATTTTCAACTAGATTAGCCAAATAAAGACTATATTTTGCAGGTAACAGATTCTAGGGAATGGAGAAACATAGAGTCTAAAGCTTTTCCTCTCTATTTATATGTAGGTCATTCTTTTTATCTTAAAGTTACTGTTAAAGCTAACAGTAGTATATGAAAATAGTTGTATTACATATTTAACATTTTTAGAGGCAGGCATGGTGGTGCAAGTCTTTAATCCCAGCAGTTGGGAGGCAGATGCAGGTAGATTTCTGTGAGTTCAAGGCCAGGCTGGTCTACAAAGCGGGTTCCAGGACAGCCAAGGTTGTCACACAGAGAAACCCTGTCTCGAGGGAAAAAAAAAAAGAAGGAAATTTAACATTTTCATAGGGACTAGGGGCTAGAGAGATGGCTCAGCTGTCATTTACTGCTCTTGCAGATGACATGGGTTCAGTTCTCAGCACCCATGTGACAGCTCATACCATCTATAACTCCAGTTACAGGATATCTGCCCTTTTTCTAACCTCCTGGGACACCAGACATGCACATGGTGCGCACATATATACATATATATATATATATACATATACACATATATACATATATATATATACATACATACATGCAGACAAAAAAAAACACTCCTATACATAAAATAAATCTTTAAAAATGTAAATAAGGGATGGTTTTTAATTCCAAACTAACCCTGAGCTGAATACTTTGGACACTTAAGCATATTCTCAGAAAGCATATGGCTCAGGTAGATAGGAAACCTAATATGTATTTGATACCATCTCACATGCCATGAGCAGAATAAAATTCTGTGCTAATCTACAAGTTGAAGTCTAGAAATCATGTGGTAATTTCAAAGATTGAGCCCCAATTTCTAGAAGTTGCACTACCACATCCTTTTGTTTTGTTTTGGTTTTGGTTTGCTTTGGTTTGGTTGGTTTTGGTCTTCTTTGGAAACAGGGTCTCTCTATGTAGTCCTGGCTATCCCGGAGCTCACTATGCAGTGTAGACCAGGCTGGCCTTGAACTCATAAATATCCTTCTTCCTCTGCCTCCTGAATGCTGGGACTAAGTGCATGCACATCCTACCCCACCCCACCCCGTGTTGGACCATTTCTTAATCACACCGTAGGGGACATTTCAGACTCAAACTGTGACACGTAATTAAATGTTCTCTAGTGATCTTTAGTTTTTCACATTCTAAACAAGACTAGCATCTGAGTGCTTAAATCAGTCTCCAGCTTCGATAATTTCCATTAAAGTCACCTTCTAAAGAAAGCCAGGACTACCAAGGTTGCACTGAATGGGAGAGGCACTCTTTAACTTCTGAACTTCATATCTCCTTTCAGAGCCATCAGGTGGTGAGGAAGGAGGAGACCCAGAAATGACGCAGCAGGACACCGCTCCAGCTCCTGAGCCAGCAAACAAAACCAGACAGGTGACAGTCACTGTGAGCATGTGTAGCCATGCTACAGAGTTTTCTTGACTCTAACATCACCTGTTGCTGGGGTTGGGGGAAGCTTTTACTCTCTCTGCCTCTCGAAAGGCCGTGTTTTCCTAACTGTAAACCAGTGAGGCCTGGCTTCCCGGGGTTTTTTCTAATGTATTGCAGGGGCCGGAGAGCTCTGTCTGTGGAGACACCACTGCTGTCACTGTCACTTCTCAGTGGGCGCCCGTACATAGCATTAAATTGGGTGAACTCCTTGATGTGGCTTCACCTGTCCGTCACTTCTATGGAAAGGCCTGTGACAGTATCCACACAGTATCCTTTGCTGACAACAGCTATAGGTACTATATGATCTATATGCCAGTCTTTCGTGGGGAAAGTTGACTTGTGTATGGGTCCTATCATGGCATCCATCCACAAGGCCACAATCAAAAGCAGGCTTCACAACAGTACACAGGGTGTCGTGCCAGAGGCTTTAGCTGTCTCCATGTGTGGTGGTTTGAATAGGCTCACACATTTGAATGCCCAGTCACTGTGATAGCAACTCTCTCAGATGGCAATATTTGAGAGAGATTAGGGGGCGTATGGCCTTGTTATAGGAAGTGTGCCCTGGGGGTGGGCATTGAGGTTTCAAAAGCCCAAACCAGTCCCAGTCTCTGTCTCTCTGTCTGTCCATCTCCCGTCTCTCTCTTTCCTTCCCTCCCTCCCTCCCCACCCTGCAGCTTATGGACCAGGATGTAGTTTTCAGTTAAAGCACCAGCATCTGCCTGCCTGCTGCAATGTCCTCTGCCATGATGATCATGGACTAAACTTCTGAAACTGTAATCAAGCCCCCAATTAAATATTTTCTTTCATAAGAGTTGCCTTGGTCATGGTGTCTCTTCACAGCAATAGGACACTAAGTAAGACACCATCCCATGTTGTCCCTCCTGTGACCAGACTTTACGTGAGCCCAATGAGCAGCCTCTAGTAGCACCTGAGGGCAACTGGCTCATACTTTGGCAAGGGCATCTGCTTCCTGATTTCCAGGAGAAATCAATGGGCTGTTGGCTTCCATGTGGAAAACTGCCAGGGGTTCTGATTCCTGCTGGACTCTGGTGTGTCTTTCCTTTTACATCTGTTGTTCTCATGATGGCCAACTCAGAACCTGACAGTTTTCCTTTTCCCGTTAGGTAAGTCATAAATTGAAGTCTCTAAGTGCAGTCCAACCGTTAGTGTATGTTATCCCAGGCCAGCTCTCAGCAATTACTACTACCCATGTTGCTCTATAATCAGCACACTGGCTACTTTTGCCTTCTCCTTTTTCTATCTGTGTGGGTGTCTGTGATCACTTGCATTGCTATAGCCACCCATTCCTGATTTATGCTCCTACTCATACAATCCATGTAATAGGCACCTGCAGAGATGAGGGATCTCCTCTCTAATACTGCATGTAGCTTAGCTCGGAGGGAGCTAGCTCAGTGGCTTGAAAGGACACTGGCCCCAATACAACCTGCGTGGCATTGGTGACAGAGCTCGTAGACACTACACCATATTGCTATATATATGCATGCCACCATTGTAGGATTTGGTTCTGTGCCATCTCAGAAAAAGCCTTTGCCATGGGCCTTCAATCCAAACCTTACTTGGATCAGCTGGTCTTATCGTCACTAAGGTGGGGCCAGTGGTGGAGTCTTCCTTCCTGTTTGTTGCAAAGCTCTATATAGAGCCAACAGTTGCTTCTCTAGCATGGTCTCCTGAGTTCCTGCCCCTGCCCATGCCTGAGATTAGAAGCCTATTGGAACCATTTGCTCTAGTTGTTTTCCACAGCCCCATATGTAGCTTTCCGAGTGTCTGGTAACCTCTCACAGGAAAGGACATTGGCAGTAGGACATACAGATGTGTACCTGTCCTAGAAGGATCTTAACCTGCTCAAAAGCCTCTTGAACATTTGTATCACTGCCCCACAGGGTACCTCTCGTTATTGAGTTTTCAGAGGATGGGAAATTTGGGCAAGGAGGGGTATGAAGTATTGCACAAGCCCTGAGAATAGCTGCAGCTCGTTTACATTTACAGGCACACACAGGCTGTGGTAAGATTCTTTTTTCTAGTAATTTTGTCAGGTATCATACACATGTTATCAGACTCTCACAGCTGTGCCTGGCCTTTGCACTGGTGTGGATTCATCTCCTGTTCTTTTAGGTACGCACACATCTTTTAAATGCTGTTCTAAACCTGTGGAATACTCAAAGGTTCACATTATGTCACTGTATTAGTTACTTTTCTGTTGCTGTGATAAAACACTATGAATGAGGCAACTTATAAGAACATGTGTTTATTTTGGCTTACGGTTCCAGAGGGCTAGAATCCAGATGTCAGGGCAGAGCAGCAGGCAGGCATGGCAGCTAGAGTCAGATGCTAAGAGCTCCCATCTCTAACCACAAGCACAAAGTATAGAGAAAGAGCTAATAAATAAAAAATACTTTAGCAAAGTCTGATGCAGCATGGAAAGACTCTTATCACTTCTATCTATTGTTCAGTAGAAAGATTAAAGGTGAGCAGTGTCAGAATGTGGGAGCTACCTTACTTAGCTCTCTGTCATCCATGGCCATTCTCCAGGAACCATCTGGCTTCTTCACGCATTATACCAAACTGTTGAAAAGGCCATGGGCTGGGTGAATAATCTCTACTCTTCCTAACTCCTCTGTTTCTGTAATTTTGTCATAGCTCTCAAGCAGGCTATAGTGCTTGATACTTACTCCCCCACACACTTACAGGAGGTAGGTAACTTTACAGAAAAGATACAGCACCAAAAGGAAAGAGAAGTAGTAAAGAAAAAGAGTGTAAATGTTTCCAGTCCTCAGTGGCGATCAGTCAGGTTGGAAGCATTCTCAGTCTGTGCCAACTGCCTCTTCTCTCAGAGGCCACCTTATCTGTGTACCACCTGTCGAGAGAACAGTCCATGCTGTTTGCCCTCCGACTTTTTCCCTGTGGTGGTCACCTGTGGTTTGTGGATAGAGCCGGCTGATTACTGTGAATAGTCATACACCTCGGGACAGAATGGGATGAGCTGCAAGCTTTCTGCTGGATGGTCCTAGGGCTGTGGTCTTTCAAATGCCTGGTTAAAGGTGAAGGAGGCCCTGTGAGGTTACAGTGATCTGTACTACAGTGGACATTCACCTTCCTCATCCTGATCCCAGCTTTCCACAGCTCCCATGCATAATCATTTGCAATCCCTTGATCCCTCCCTCCCTCTCCTCACAGCAGGACCAGCTCTCCTGGCTAGCATCAGTGGAGAGAATGCTGTGTATCACCCTGAGAGTTGCAGGTGATAAGACAATCCAGGAAACCTTGCTGAAACCACACACTCAGATCTGATCCTTTTCATTTTGCATTTAATTTTCCTTTTGTAAATTCTTAGAATCTTTTCTTTATCCACAATTTTCCTGAATTCCACAATGATGCTCCACAGTGTGAAGTTCTCCTCTTATTCATTGTACCATACTTCTGAGGAGCTTTTGTTCTAAAAGGTTTCCTTTAGTCCTGGAAGGGCATTCTCCAATTATTGTTCTTTTGCACGTTCTTTCCTTACTATTTGATATTACTTCTTTTTCAGTAATGTCTTTGGCTCCCATATCGAGGACTTTATTTAAATGTCTAGTTAACCTTAGCTTTGTTTGTATTGAAGAACAATCTTCTTAAAAAATAAAAAATAAAAATCGATTTAGAGCATTTTTTTTATTAGTGTAACTATTGGGAAGATGATAGTCACAAACTTTATTTTTAAAACCCCCAAATGTCACGTTCTTGCAGCATTTTTCTTTGCCCATTCATGTTCTTCCAAGTAAAGATTCAGTGTCTATCTAGAGCCAAGTGTGGTGATATATGCCTCTAATCCCAGTGCTTGGGAGGTTGAGAAAGGAAAATCTTGTGTTCTGGGCCAGCCTGAGCTACACCACTGGACCCTATCTCAAGCAAAGGAAAAAAGGGAATAGGGCACAAGTATGCCATGGCGGAGGGAAATGGTGGAAAGCCCCAAGCTCTGTGCTTTCCCTTGCTAGACATCCTCATCTGCCCAGAGAATGGCCCATTGGCAGGAAGGACCAGGGAAAGGAAGCAGTAATGGGATGTTTGCTTGGCTTCCAGGGTAGGAGATTAGAACAGAATGAGAATGGGGTCAGGAGACAATTTGTTCTAGCTGTAAACTTCCTTGGACCCCTTCAAGTACTGGGCTTCTTCACAGCCCATCAGGTCAGTCTCATTCAATGTTAGTTTCCACCTCCACCCAGCCTGAACCACTTGCCATTTTCTCCATTTTCCAAAATAGGGTTGAAATTTTTGCACCAAAGTTGTCTTTTCTGGTGTCTTGGACTTTATAAGTGTATACTTTTCCAACCTTCTTCATTTTGAAATTGATTTGCTGTGAGTCTTCAAGCATGTAGTATTTAATACTTAAGAAATTGAGAATTAATTGTGTCATAAATGCTTAAAAGCTGTGTTTAGCCAGGTATGGTAGTGCACGCCTTTACTCCCAGTACCTGGGAGGTAGAGGCAGGAGGATCTCTGTGAGATTGAGGACAGCCTAGACTACAGAGTGAGTCCCAAGCCTACCAGGGCTAGATAGCAAGACCCTGTCTTTAAAAGATTTCTGTTCTTGTGTATACTGAATGCACATGATTCTTCAGACTACATATTTAAGACTACTATAAAGACAGGACATCATTCATGGGTTGTTTAGGTCTCATCCTATGGGAATAACTTCTATAAGTGTTGAGTGGCTAGTCCATGTCTGCCATATTGTCTGTGCTGACTACAAGGGTAGACAGCAACTGTTAGAAGACAGCGGGCTAAAGTTAGCAATTCAGAATTGCATTTTTATTTTTAACTCCAGAATTGAAGAGCTCATACTTAATAAGTGAGCTCATGTTTAGGTTTAACTCATGTCATGTTTGAATTAATCGTCTTTTAAACCTAAAGATCTGTAATCAGCACATTAAACCTGAAAAGACCAGGCAGACGCCATAACAGGCTGCACGGTCTTCTCTCTGAGATCAGGCCTCAATTGCAGTTTCCTGAGACTTGAGCAAGCAGTTTCTGGAAGGGCCGTTAACAAAAGACACAGTCCTTGCAGTAGCTCCCTTTCTGCACGTACTCTGACGGCTCAAAATTCAGCCAGTTGTTTACTGTCTGGGACCCCTCACCAACTTAGAGCTATGTGCATGAGTCAAGGACACAGCCTGGGCCACTGAGGCAGCCCCCACAGTCAGTATGTGCTAGGCCAGCAAGCCTCCATGGCAGCTCAAGGACAAAGCCTAGGATTTGTCCAGGCCTGCCCGAAAATGGATAACTGTAACCCCCAACTAACCCTAGCCAATTAAAAGTTATTAACATGATTGCCACCAGCATAAACCAATCCTGAGTCTGTTCCTGTGTAGTCTGTAGACCCCAGGCCCCCTTGCTTTAAAAACCCTGCCCCATTGCTACTCAGGGCCTCTGCTCTGCTGCTGCATCAGATGGACGGAGAGTCCTAAGTTAACTCATAGTAAAAAGATTCTTTGTTTTTGCATTGGATTCAGTCTCTTGGTGGTCTTTAGGGGACTCTGGGTACAACAAAACCTTCTTGTAGAGAATAGCTCCATATGCTAAGTAAGAAAACAAAATAGGTGTCTACATCAGCTTCCCCAGAACCTTCATAATGGTTAACAAAACTAATGCCAGAATTTGGGGAGTTGGAGGGCGGGGGCGGGGTTGGTTTGGTTGTCTTTGTTGTTGTTTTGAGATAAGGTCTCTCTGTCTTTGTCTGTCTCTCTGCCTGTCTCCCCTCTCTCTCTCTCCCTCCCTTCCTCTCCTATGGCTCTTCCCCCGACTCCTCACTCCATCCCCTACCCTAAACCTCTCCTTCCCAGGGGCTGGACTTCGCTTCCCTTACCCTAGCTTGATCCCTAGATATAAAACTCAGTGGTCTTGACTGCACTGGTCTCTTGGTCTCTTGGCCCAGGCTGCCTCTCTTGCTCTCCCTCCTCCTCTCTCCCCTCATGGTCCAGTTTAGTCTGCTGGCCATGATCAGCCTGGACTCTTCCCTTGGCCTGCTTTCTCCCTTCTCACTACAGTTAAACTCTCCATCCTTTAGGAGTAGTCCTGGCCTCCTCTTTCCTTTCTTTCTTTCATTCACTACCTCATGGCAGTCTTCCTGCCTCAGCCTCCCAAGTGTTGGTTATAGGCCTGGCTCCAACATGTGCTTTAGGGACTCTGCTAATTACATCCAGACCTTTGCCTCAGAAGGAAGAGCTCAATGCTTCCTTGTTCTGTAATTAGAGGCTTATGGCCATCTGGCATCTCCTGTGACATATTAGCGGCCTTGGCCCAGTTTCTTACTGGCATGTACCAACATTAAATGGACATGAATCTAAATCCACAAGGCAGCTTAACTTTCTAAGTAAGAAAGACAGTATCTTTATTTTCTTAAGCTGCAAGGCAATTGGTCTTCACAGGTTTTTTGTTTAAACTGTAAAGAAGCTAAGGATGAAAGATTCCCATGTTATTTTAATCTACCCTACTGCCTGAAACAATGTCTAAACAATGTTGTTGTTGGCCCAGTGTCTTGAAGTTATGGACCATTGTATCCCTCTTTGATTTGAGGCTGTAGGCATTCCTAATCTTCAGGTTTTGTTGTTGTTGTTGACAGGGTCTCACTATGTAGCTCTGGTTGTCCTGGAACCCATTGTATAGACCAGGCTGGTCTCAAACTCACAGAGATCCAGCTGCCTCTGCTTCTCCTGCTGGGATTAAAGGTGTGTGCCACCATGCCTGGCTTTAATCTGCTCGCCTTCTTAAAAAGATTCATCTACAGTCATTTTGAGCAGAGCCGTAGAGACAAGGCTGCTGCTGGTGACTGACTGGCTAAACAGATATCCTCTACTTGGAATGAATCTAACTTTCTCCTTCCATTTTACATCTTTCTTGGCAACCTGCATGAAATGTTGCATAAAGATCCAGCGCAGGAAACATTTTATTTTGCTGTTTATGATTAATACATGTGGAACCTGCACATTCTGTTTTATAAATCAAAGTTTTAGTCCAAATTTCCTGCTTTTCTACCTTAAAGAACAAAACTCAGCTTAAAAATAGCACGAAGCTATGTAGGGTCCTTGGGGCTTGGGGGCCACTGGCAGATCAATCACTCTGGGTGCTAGAGTGGGGGGCCTGTTTTCAGACCGTTAGCAAGAACATTTATTCTGTGGTCATGTTGCAGTGACTCCATGGGTACAGCTGGTTTTGTAAAAGCGTAAGTAAACACATCCTACTTTGGCTTTTCTCGGAAGTTGAAAAGAGGGAAGGAGTGGGTACTCCAAACAGTGCTGCTCAGAGGGGCCGGCTTCAGCGCAGGCAGCTCATGGAAAACTTCAGTCAGGCATGGGCTGCCTTGCCACATCATCATTTCAAGCAGGTCTATTTCTGCCTGCATTTTACAAACCAGCCACTGGCTTCCATCTCTAATAATCTGCACACATCAAGCACATGTATACATTCACTCACTCACACATTTTGATCTCTGTTCAAAGATTTTTCCAGTCTTACGTCATCTGTACTTTCTGACTTTCTCAAATTCTGTCGGCTCAGCTGCTGCATAACAGCTCCAGTGGGCCTTCCAGCATCTCTGTGGAATGTTACCAAGGTACTCCGAGGAGTTTGTGCCCAGCAGAAAATGCTTTGGGATTCATAACATCCATTGACACTTCATCCTGCAAAGATGAACGTTTTCTCATTTATATTTCATTACAGCCTACAGAGTGTTTCTTGACACAACCAAAGGAAACAAAAGAGGAAGCCCGGAAGACCAGGAAGTGGAAAAAGGTACCAGGAACAGTTTGTTACAGGGGTATGGACACATGCGGCTTCCATGACATTTTTAAATACCATACTTATGTGAAGTTATTTCCGTCCCCAACTAAGAGATTCAGAAATTGTAAGATTCAGTGAGATCTGTTAACTTTCCTAAGGTTTCTAGGAATAAGTTTTCTTTTTTTTTTTTTTTTTTTGGTTTTTCGAGACAGGGTTTCTCTGTATAGCTTTGCGCCTTTCCTGGAACTCGCTTTGGAGACCAGGCTGGCCTCGAACTCACAGAGATCCGCCTGGCTCTGCCTCCCGAGTGCTGGGATTAAAGGCGTGCGCCACCACCGCCCGGCGGAATAAGTTTTCTTTAGGGAACTAAAACTAAACTTTCCTGACTCCCCTGTCACTCTTGTGAAACAGCAAGTGCTTTCTTGCCCACTGGGTTTTCACTGTGGCATCAGATATAGATTCTAATCTAGATGGAGCCCAGAGCTTCTCTGACACTCACTCCTCTACTTTATCCAGGAAAATCCATTGCCCTCTTCCTAGCCATTCCAGCTTTAAGCCTTACACAAAACTAATGACAAAAAGAAAACAAGCAGAGGAAGGCTCTGTCGAGTATTTCTAACTCTGAATCAGGCCATAATTCAAGGCAAATGCTCCCCTTCCTCTTAAATAATGGCTCTTTGCACAGGGAAGACGCTGCTGCTCCTATGCAGACTTAGCTTTCCCCTCCACAGCCGCTGTGAGAACAGCAGTGCGCTTCTCTCCAGGTCAAGCAGGGTCTGCTGCTGCAGTCGGCTAAGGAAATGATTGGAGTGAGAGAAAAAGAGGGTCCAACCAGTTAGCTATTTAACAGCAAGCATTCAGAAAGGAGTGCGCATACGTGTGTTTTCTTTCCTCAAAAATGGCCAAATAGAAAGGTAGGACATGCCAAACTGGCTGAGGTTTGGCAAGCCCTAAAAGAAGTGCCTTTCTAACTTCACTTTGATAATTCAGTCACACGGGGCCTTGAGGAGCCTTAGGTTCCAGAGGTTAAAGCTTGGCTGAGGTCATGCTAACATATGCCCATGGTGACAATGTTAGATTGATATCTTTGATGGAACCTTGAGTAGTTCTGACATTGGGAGTCGGGGAGTCGGTAGGAATCGCTCTTTCTGGGTCTTTGGAGAAACATTAGAAGGAAATAAGAGAGTTTATGACAAAAATGGACAATTGTGCTTCCACATATTGTATACATTAAATAAAAGTTCTATACAAAGGTGCCCACATCAAAAGAGATGAGAGAAAGTATCTCCTGGGACATCTCTTCTATTGTGTTCCCATGGGGCCTTGGGATCGTCTTCTAAACCAGGAGACTCAGTAGCATCCAGTCCACTTTCCAGTGAGCACCTGTGCTCAGCTTAGTGTGCAGAAGTTCAGTCTGAGGCTTGCCACCTAAAAGGCAGGTTATACAAGAAGTTCTCAAAATTCTGCTCTTTCAAGAGTACAGATCATTTAGGAGTAAAAGAGAAGTTTCCATAGCAACAAGACCTTTAATAGAAAAATACCCTACCACTGAGTCGAATGCAAAATTTTCACTTCGAAAGATGCAGACCAGACATTACAAGATTATTTCTTCATTTTTCAAGCACTCACTATGTCTAAGAAGTATGCAAGAAGGTTTCTCACTCAGCTATCACCAAAAGCTACTTGCCATTTAAATGCCAGAGAAATGAACCTATGCCACACGCCATTCTAAAATCTAGTGTTCTTTTTTTTTTTTTCTCTCTTGTTTTAGAAGAAAATTTCTGATATTCTTGCAAAATCAGAACCCAAACCAGGGAGCCCTGGAGACCTTCAGCAGCTTGTCAAGGACCATTACAGTGGCAGTCGGTCTGTGATTGAGTTAGAAGAGCTGAACCTACCAGGTACAGCTGGGCTTTGGTTGTCCTAAGGACCGGGAACGGACAAGGTCACTTCTCGGTACTGTTTTATCGGTATCTCTACTGGCAGAATTTATACATTTTCCTTGCTCATAATCCTCTTCCCTCCATCTAATACTTTGTAACTCTTAGTGATTTATTTGGGATACTAAAAAAGGTATTTGCTGAATTGAATACTAGATTTGTGAATGTACGTTATCTTTTCCTGGGAAGATTAATTGTTCAGTACACAATTTTAGCAGACCCTTCACGGAGTAAATGTCTCTAATGAAGATAGATATTAAACTATAAGGACACTTCACACATTGAAAAGTATTGGTGTGAAACTTTGTTGACCCTTCTTTTATAAATAAGAATTTTAGCTTAGGAAACCTGTTAAGCTAGGTCCTGAATCTCAGAACTCAGGAGCCTGAGACAAAAGGATCACAGCAAGTGTAAGTCCAGCCTAAACTATAGAATAAACACCCTATCTCCAAAAAATTAACAAGATTTTTTAAATAAGCATTTTAGTTTTATTTTTGTGATGGCATGGTTTCAGTTTTAGAATTGTATTTGAGTTGTACCCAAGTCTCTTTCAAGCCAACTAGCCAAACGTAGTCATAGAATTCTGTATTTCACAGATACCGATATAGTTTGAGGTCCAATACCTTATTTAGAATTTAGAAGATACTGCAAAAATACAGCACCTACTCTGAGCATAGATTCTGTGAGGTTCCTGGGCGAGGACAAGAGAAAACAGATGTTATCCTGAAAGCAAACCCTGAGAGCTTTGGCACCACTGCTCCAGATAAGCTATTTCGAGACTACTGGAAACAGCTAGTGCTGCTTTGGGAAGAAGTCAACAGTAGCTGACTTTCCATTACAGCTCTATGCTTTCTAGAAGCTTGAGAAGCTGAACAACAGCCTGTTCCCTGAATAGTTATAATTCTTCTGTGCTATTTTTTGAAGTGCTCTTTGGGATTAGCAGCAGGAGTGCCCTCCGTCTGTTCTTTTCCAAGACAGTTGCCCTTGAGGGAACTGGAGGCATGCACTTGGATGTGAACAGGATCTGGAATCTAAAGTTTACTGAGCCCGGAGGGCTGCTCCTCCATTGTGAGAGCTGTATCCTGGATGCTCTATGGCAGGAGCTGAGCGGTGTCACGAATCCTCTGCTCAAGCTGAGGCTGATGGCCAGTTTTTACTGTGACTCAGTTTCCTCTTCTAGTTCCTCATGAGCATGTAACTTGAGTCCTGGAAGGATTTGTGAAGGACATCCTGCTATTCTGTGACCTCAGAGAACATCATAAACCTTGACTCTATGTAGAACTGTTGAGAGCTAATGGTTATTAGAAGCCCTTGGGATTCATCGAGTTCCATAATAAGTTTGTGTTATATTATTGTTATATTTAAGCCCCATAACATAACTGGGTAAGATCGTGGACTCATGGGTTTTTTTTTCTTTTGTGGGGAAGAAATGTGTTGGAAACAGACGGAAAGAACAGGCTTTATTATTAGCTAATAGATGACTTCTCTGAGACATAGTCAATTAAGGCATCATTAGAAGATTTCATAGAAAAGACCTTAGTCACCTCACCAAGACCAAGACCAGCCTCCAGGGGTAATAACCATGCTAGCTGAAGAGATAGACGATGCCATTTGTTATCTGGAATAGGTTAAAGAAGGGATGTCAGTTATAAAGTATTGTTCCTAATCAGTTGGTTGAGTGTCTGACTGGATTTTAATCTGAGGCTGTTTGTGTCTGAAGGGCAGGAACATGTCCTCTTAATTACCATTAATTTTGCTGTACACTGCCAACATGTTACCCATGGGAACTTAATTAGGGAGTTCCAGACCAAAGGCACCTGGAGCTAATTAACCTCTACTGTCTCCTGAGGGCTGGTTTGGTTTAGATCAGTGACCCTAAGTGCCTGCAGTCCAGCTGCAACCAACTCACCCAGGAGTCTCCTCCAAAGAAACACAAGCCACCCTCAGGGACCTAGCCGAGCAGAGGCCATTCCTGTTATCACTGTTTTCTATAAAGTTCTCCAGATGAGCCTCACCCTGTCTCAGCTGGGAGAATTGTAACTGTAAAGGCCATCAAAGGCTCCCTGCCTCTACTGAGGCAACAACTCTGACAGTATTACGTAATATGAGTTATATGTATTATATGTATCACTAAATTAAATCATGCTGCATTCAGTAATAGTTCACTCACTAACACTCTATGTTTACATAGAAACTTTTTTTATAGAAGGAATTGAGTTGATAACCATAATGTTACTTTTTTATATATCTCAGGCTCAGAGTGAATGATTCCACTCAGAGTTAATATTGTTACATAATCTGTGGTCAGCAGAGGCTCTGTTTTATTTTGATGTGTTGTGTTGTATTTTACAGCTAGGCTGAATTGTTATATTTGGATACATTATTCCCATTCTTTCCAAATCTATACTTTATTTCCTTTCCTCGTAAGTATTTAAATAGTTGCTACACATTTTTATGTATGCATTCTTATATGCCATTTGGGTATGTATTTTTATTTTTAGAAATTACATTTGCAGAGCCTCTCACTCTGTTCCTTCACACTTTTTCCAGATATGCCAGATGTGGCTTTGTGTACATCTGAGTCATTTCTTAGAGATGCGACATAGTGTTCCACTTCTTTCATCTGCCACAAAGCGCTCACCCCTTTTCCCAGATGTGGACACGTGTATGGCTTCCCACATCTCAAAATCATAGATTTTGCCAAAATTAATCTTTTTGTGTATCCATTTACAGGACACACAAAAATTTCTCTCCATTGTTTACACAGAAAATAAATCAGAGAATCACAGAGTATATACTCTTAATATTATTACTTTCCAAAATAAGTTTAGCGGTTGACAATTCTGCCCTCAGTTGGTAAATGTTACCATCACCCCACATCCTCCGTAACTCTTTCTATTGCACAGCTTCTAACATTGCCATCCTGCTGACTGCTCCCCCATTGCTGTATCAGTTTGCTCTTCCAGGTAACCAATGGATTGGAGGTTCTCGCATGAATTTCTCAGCCACTTCACCTGGCCTCTGCACACTGCCTCAGTCATAGATTTCAAATGTAAAGATGCTTCACCTATCTGTAAACGATACACAGAGCTCTTACTTCATTCCCAGGGATGAGCCCGGGTTATCCAATACACACTGGTCATCCTCCCATATACACAAACAACAAAAATGTACTCAACAGGTTATATTTCTATACTTGTGCAGATATGTGTGTGTCACGATAACAATAGAAAAAGATGCTATCAGTTTGAGAGTGGGGGTGTGGAAGGGGTTGGTGGAGAGAATTTGGGGCTTAGTTAGAAGGAGAGAGGAGGAGGGAGAAGTGATGTAATTACATTTTAGGTAAAAATGTAAAACTAGAAATAAAATATTTTAAGTGAAAAAATAAAAAGTCTGTTATTGCTACTGCTGCTATTTTTAAATAATACTTTAAATAATGAGCCTCCAAGTCACTCACGTTTTATAACTCATTCAAGAATTCATCATTCACATTTAATCTGTTTTGACTGTGTGCTTGCAAAGTCCTTAGCAAAGCATGTTTCTTATATTTCTAGACTCCTGTTTCCTCAAGGCCAACGATTTGACTCACAGTCTCTCTTCATACCTGAAAGAAAGTAAGTAAAATCTGATATTTAAAAAATTATTCACCGGGTCATTATTCCACAAAAGAACAGGTTTTGAGTCGGGTATATCGGTACACCCATAATCCCAGCATGCTCTGGAGACTAAAGCAGGAAGATCAACACTTATTCAAGACTAACCTGAGCTATGGAGGGGGACTAAAAAACCCAAATAAATAAGGTTAATCTCTCTAAATTAAATACATCTATATTGCAATTTTATTTAATGTGGAGATAGATAGATAGATAGATAGATAGATAGATAGATAGATAGATAGATAGATTGCATGCACTACATGTAAAATTGAGCTTCTAGCTTACGTGGAGAGGGATTTAGTGTTGCATCTTATTTTTTTCTCAGTTGTACTATTGTAGGCCAGGGTGGTCTATTCCCCTGCCTCAGCTTCTCACATGCTGAGTTTATTAGGCTCATTATTGTGATGCTCATTATTTTATGTCATTTTAATGTTTAAATGTATTCCCGTTTTGCTCTGGCTTTGGGAATTTGGCTTTGGCTCCGTTTGGGTTTTATAATATTTAGATGTGTTAGTCTAGGAATCTGGAAAGTGATGTCCTAGCCCAGAGCCTCCAGTCTCCTTGAACTTGACCTTCTTACCTGAAAGATGAAGAACTTGAGCCATGTGGTTTTTAATAGCTAGGAGAAGTTGTGTTCACATGTTCAGAATTCAGACCCAGCTATTACAGCCAATCTGATTTGATATTTTAGTTTGTGTTTTGTATAACCAGAAAAAATCAGATTATTCATATCAAAATATCATTTACTTGTTTGCAGCAATAATGTGACTTACATAGAGAGATTCAACATTCTTCTGTCAGCCTCTCAGTGTTATGATGATACCCAATTTGTGCTTATTAAACACTTCTCAGAATTTAACTTCATAAATATAAACCTGGATTATAATACAAATAATATCCTGGCATAAAAACTTGAAAATACTAGAATTCTAAGCCTATTGAATAAACATAATAATTAATTTGAAGCATTATTTATTGTCATTTCCATTTTAGATCATGCTGGATGTCTCTTTAAAAATTTAACATGGGCTGGGTATGGTGACCCATGTCTCTAACCCCAGACTGGTGGATGTCTATGAGTTCCAGGCCAGCTAGGGCTCTGCACTGAGATCCTGTCTTTAAACAAACAAAAAGCTAAGCCAAACTAAAATCTAACATGATCGAATCAGAATTACCCTATTAGTCAACAGTGTCTTCAAGCATTAAACATAATTTTAATCTGGTATCTAAAATAGCAGAAAATGTAATAACAATCCTTGCTTGTTTGTTTTCTTAAGCACTTACAGATAAATAACTGGAGAGTATCCAATGTCTGCAGCACTGTTTTACTGTCTTCACTACAGTTTTTGTGATCTGTCTTTCAGTCTGTCCTAAGTGGGTCAAACTTCGGAAGACCCACGGTGAGAAGAAGTCGGTTCTGATGCTGATCCTCTGCAGCTCTGCTGTGCGAGCCCTGGAGCTCATCAGGTCCGTGTCAGCAGTAGGGTATCCTGGGTGTTTTCTAACATGTGCCAACCTGTGTATTCTATGTGCAATAAGTAAAACAGTCCCAACCTGTGTATTCTATGTGCAGTAAGTGAAACGGAGTCCCAACCTGTGTATTCTATGTGCAATAAGTAAAACAGAATCCCAACCTGTGTATTCTATGTGCAATAAGTAAAACAGTCCCAACCTGTGTATTCTATGTGCAATAAGTAAAACAGAGCCCCAGCCTGTGTATTCTATGTGCAATAAGTAAAACAGAGTCCCTGTCCCACGCGATTCATGTTCTGTTGGGGAAGCTGACAGTAACCGAGTAAGTATGCATGACAGTATCCTAAATAGTGATGCGTTATATAAAGGAAATAAGGCGTGCAAACAAGATGGACGCAGAGGAGGATTCTTTTTTTAAAGGAATGACATGAGAGCAGAGACTCAGATGAAGTGAAGGACAGAGCCACATAGTTTTCTTGACCTGAAGTCAGAGGTAGGTTTCCAAGTGTGCAGCAGAGAGCCCTGAAGCAGGATGCCATGGAAGGATGTGGGGCAGAGGAGTGCTGTGAGCCATTTGGAAGGCACACCTACACTGCCATGTTGGAAAACACATTGTGCGGGGCAAGGGTAAGAGCAACAAGCCCACACTAGCGAACAATAGCAAGCAAATGGAAGGGATGCTCTGACTCAAAATAGGAACAAGGAAAGGCAGAATACCAGGGAATAAACTTTCTAAACCTATGTAAAGAAAACGTCATGGGTTGGAAAAGCTCTTACATTAACGTGGGTACCATACTCTTGAGAAGGGAGACTCAGTGTTGTAAATATGCCTGCTTTACTTAGGGTCATCTACAAATTTCACAGGTTTCCGAGTAAAACTCCAAGAAAATTGGTTTTTTTAACTAGATAAACTAATTTTAAACTTTTACGAAAACATACAACTAAAAATGGCCGGCAAAGGGTTTTAAAGGCCACTGAGAAGAGACGCTCACTGTCCCTTTCAGACCGTAATACATATGCTATAGTCTCAGCTGTCAGAGCCTCTGGGTCTGTCACATGCAGGACAGGCAGAAGGGATCAGTGAGCCAGAAGTGAAAGGGAAGAAACAGACCAAGTGCGTGTGAAAATGTAGTACACTGAAAAGATGACAATGAAGAAATCAGCAGAGGAAATGGATTTTCAACCATCGTGTTGAACAACTGAGTAGCCATCCAGAAAAATAAAGTTGGATTCCCATCTCACTCCTTCTACCAAGATAAATTCCAAATGGACCAAAACCTTAAAGGAAAAAATTCTATAGTAAAGATAAGTTGACACATTATTAAGCACTTTCACAGGCATTCCCACTTGCTGCTTTTGTAGAATAACCAAAAAACTCTTCCACTGGTCTGTGTAACATTGAGAGGACAGACAGAGTAGGGTGGCATTTACAGGGAAAGCCCTGTCTGGGAACCAGGCTTTGACAGCAGACAAAACAAAGGAAGTCTGTCTTGAAACAGGAGCTTTGTCAAGTACCCTGAGGTGCAAGGGTATGGACTCCGTGGCGATTTAACATCTGTTTTTCTAGATGAACTAATCTAATCATGACTTTAGAAAAGTAGTTGTTAAACTTTACTGTCCCTTCAGATTCTGCTTTCTCCACCTCAGCACACACATGAAATCATATCCCACACCCTCCAGTAAAGCAAAATGTTCCTTTCAAGTACAAATGCTCCGAACATAACTGATCTTCAGTACTCCTGTGTACCTGGGTAGTCATCTGTACTTGTTGGCCCTGAAATCAGAGCACTTCACACCAACTTCTCGGTTTTGAGACAGGACTGCTACAGACCCACTGGAAGTTGAGATGCTAATGGCAAAGAAGTTGGCCTACATGTGACCTCTTAAAAACGAGTTGTCATGTTGATTTGAGCTTTTACTGTATATAAATTCCTTCCTAAGGGGTATAAAAGCACTGTGTCGTCACACTTCATTTACCAGCTGTGCCCAGATATATTATGACCCATTTCAAGGTTAAATGAATTGCAGAGTGTGGTCTGAGCCGGCCCAAGGACCAGTGTTTAATAATCCTACTGTAAGGACATCCGTTCTCTTGACAGCCATAAGTCCTGTTGTTTTCCTTGTTAACCCTGCAATGGAGAATGCTTATGTGTGATTAAGAACTCATTTGCAATAGAAATTGGATCGCATGTTTCGCTATTTTGTGTATCAATAGCTTCCTCCTGGTCAACATTATTTCTCAAAATATAATGACATAAAGGAAAGTAATACCCCATCTTAAGTATAACTCTAAATCTTAACTAAAAACTTACTTGTTCATTATACCCACTTTAACTCAAAACACAAGTTTAGGTGATACACAGAAATACACCAAAATGAAAAACAGATGGTTAAAAAGAAAACAATAAACCTCAAAAAATCAGATGATGCCAACTGGAAGTGGTGTTTATGATCTCTTCCATAAAGCCTTGTTAGGTTGTAGAGATGGTCCCAACTTCTGTGGACAGAATGCGTTTGGAAAGGTCAGTTCACAGATCCCTGGCATTTTGTGAGTTTAAATTTAAAAATCAAAAATGACCCCAGGGTGACATATTGGCACTGTCATTAATATCATCTATCAAATAAAATAACGGGCAGATGGTGTAACCTGGCTATTCATAGAGCAACTGTTTGTAGACTCTGGGGGCTACTGTCAGAACAGTCCTTATACAACCTTTCCTCTAAGGTGCCAAACAGAGCAGCCTTGACTTTCAGAACTGATCACCTGAATTAATGTAGATAGATCCAAATTGTTGAATACCTAGAACTGAATGGACTACCTCACCTACATACAGATGTTATAAGTCAACAACCCAAGACTGTTATACGACTACCCAATAGCATTTTGGCCTTAAAAGGTTCAAATGAAACTGAGTATATTGCTGCAGGCATGCAATCCCAGCACTTGGGAGTGGCAGCAAGGGAAGGATTGCAAATTTGAGGACAGCATGCATAACAAGTTCAAGGACCGTCTCGGGTATATAACAAGACTCCATTTAGAATGAAGGATGGATGGATGGATGGGTGGGTGGGTGGGTGGGTGGGTGGGTGG